>SJYC01057735.1:0-19474 GCA_006408675.1 Madoqua kirkii
GGCGGGGCCAGGGGCGGGGCGTCTCCATCAGGAGAGACCTGGCCCCACAGCCTGGTCCCTGCGCGGTTAAGCCGGGAAAGGATCTCAAACTTGGACTCTAGGAATGTCGCTCCGTGTGGGGGACAGGGCATGGGGTGGGGTGGTCGCCAGGACTCCTGGGCTGGGGTCACTCACTGTTAGCTGGACAGTGAGTGGGTCCTAGAAACGTTTAGCGGGGCAAATGGACCGGATGTGGTGACCTCGTGAGGGGAGGATGTAGGGAACGGAGGGAGAAGACTGGAGTCCAGGCTTTGGGCCCAGGCGGCAGGTGGGCTGGGCACCTCTTCCCGGGGCAGGAAGCAGAGGAGACAGTGCTGGGAGGTGGGCTCTCTCGTCCCGGCTGCCGTGACAGGTACCCCACACCTCACGGGTGAAACAGAGGGAAGTTAGCGTCTCACCGTCTCATGCCGTCACGAGAGCATCAGCTGTAGGGCGTTCACAGTTTAAATGTCTTCTCGTTTTCTGTCCGCACTTGGTGAGACATACTCCCTGGCAAGCTCAGTTTTCTTCAAATGTACTTTTTAACTGAAGCATGACAAATCCATAAAATGCACAGGTCTTGTGTCCTGCGAGGATTTTTACCGTGGGAAGGCATCAGCGTAGCCATGACCTAGATAAAGAAACAGAACTCCAGAGACCCTCCACATGCTCGCTGCTGGCATTGCCCGAAAAGGTGCCCACCACCTGACCTGTGACACGGTCCTTCGTGCTGACAGCTTGACCTGGGAGCGCTTGAGAGTCTGGCTTCTGCTCACTGTCTCGTTTGCGTGGCAGCTGGGCACTCCTTTTTCACTGCTGTATAGTATTCCATCGTATTAGCTTATCCGTGTGTGGGTGAACTGACCACCACTCCCACCCTGGGTCCCATACCCTTGGGCCTTTCCATGCCTTCCCCCTGAGGCCGGGTGAATTCCCTGCCACGGCTGTGGTTGTCTGACTGACTTTGGCCAAGAGGACAATAGCAGAAGTGATGTACAGCCTTGGAAAAGTGCTGTGAAGGTGGGCTGATTAGCTCTTGTACCACCACCGTCGCCCCGGGACCCGAATATGCAGGTTGCTTGTAGGAGGAGGATGAGAGGGGCTTGACACAGACTCTGGCCCCGCCAGTCCCGACCACCCGGCAGAATATTGCTGAATCATGGCCTACAGCAGGTGAACTGACCACCACTCCCACCCTGGGTCCCATACCCTTGGGCCTTTCCATGCCTTCCCCCTGAGGCCGGGTGAATTCCCTGCCACGGCTGTGGTTGTCTGACTGACTTTGGCCAAGAGGACAATAGCAGAAGTGATGTACAGCCTTGGAAAAGTGCTGTGAAGGTGGGCTGATTAGCTCTTGTACCACCACCGTCGCCCCGGGACCCGAATATGCAGGTTGCTTGTAGGAGGAGGATGAGAGGGGCTTGACACAGACTCTGGCCCCGCCAGTCCCGACCACCCGGCAGAATATTGCTGAATCATGGCCTACAGCAAGTGCCGCCGCCGAATATTGCTGAATCATGGCCTACAGCGAGTGCCGCCGCCGCAGAGCCTGTGCGCCACTGGCGCCGCGCCCCACCGCGCCCCACCGCGCCCCACAGCCTGCCGCCCCGGCAGACACCTCCTTCCCCGCTTGTCCCCCAGCTTCGGTTATTATAGCAATGACGACACGGACTTTCTTGAACCTGTCTGCTGGTGCATGTGTCTACAGCTCCCCAAATAGCTCAAGATTTTAACACTGAATAGAAGAAAGAGATAGAATGCAATTTCCTTTAATAATTTTATTATAAAAATATACTGTATTCTCCAAAGTAAAAGACTTTTGGTTTCATCCAAACCTCCAGAAAGATGCATGTTAATTGCAGACAGACAGCCCTAAGGGCAGAGGTCGCTGGTTAAACACTGTGTGTGGCTGCCGGCTTAGGCGCCGCGCCCCACTGCGCCCCACAGCCTGCCGCCCCGGCAGACACCTCCTTCCCCGCTTGTCCCCCAGCTTCGGTTATTATAGCAATGACGACACGGACTTTCTTGAACCTGTCTGCTGGTGCACGTGTCTACAGCTCCCCAAATAGCTCAAGATTTTAACACTGAATAGAAGAAAGAGATAGAATGCAATTTCCTTTAATAATTTTATTATAAAAATATACTGTATTCTCCAAAGTAAAAGACTTTTGGTTTCATCCAAACCTCCAGAAAGATGCATGTTAATTGCAGACAGACAGCCCTAAGGGCAGAGGTCGCTGGTTAAACACTGTGTGTGGCTGCCGGCTTGCCCACAGACAGGAGGGGCTGGTGGGAGCGGAGTCCCAGAGGTCCGCGTGGGGCTTCTCTCTGCCCCTACAGGCTGCACCAAGCCCACCTGGATAGGTGCTCCCGGTGGGTGCGCTCGTGGGGACCATCTGCCACTAGTGCGGCCCCCAGTGGCCCCCAGCTCTCCATTACACCGGGAGCAGGGCCTCCCTGAACCACGGCCCCTGTGGATCTGTGGAGCGGGCTGCGGCCCCATCACCTCTTCATGTGACGCCACTGGGGCGAGAGGACGGGAGGGCCAAGCTGGTCTCTGTGTGAGGCGTGGGGTCCAGGAGCTGGGATCAAGAGAGAAAGGCGGGCTCAGGTTGGACTGATGTGGCTGTGAGTGGTGTTTGATGATACAAAGTTTACCTCTGATTTAGAAAGGAATTCCATGTGGGCGACAGCTCGGGTTCAGGCAGAGAGGTGGACAGGGCAGACACCTGTAGCTCTTGGAAGATGCGTCACTGTTCTTGATACTTTGATTTCACGGTGTGCCGTTGGGGGCACTATAAAACTGGCCTCCGAGCAGAGTTTTGCACGCAAGCAGCACAGGCCGGTCCTGCTGCCACCAGGGAGCTCGGTGCGGGCTGAGCGTGCCTCGGCCCCTCTGCTTTGGTGGCCGGAGCTGCATCCTCTGACGGCCTTGCTCTTGACCTCACATTTAGATAACAGGGTGGCAGTCGTGATGCATAAAGTGTTAACAGCTTCCACAAAACTTTGGACCTACGGCAACCCATCGTGTTTGGGCAGAGGAGGAACAGGGATATCCGATGACCAAGAGCCAAGAGGTGGCTGGAATAAATCAGGACCCAAGTCAGGGGGCATGTTTTTTGTTGTTCAGGAGAGAAGAGGCTTTGTTCTCTGGCACGGATGTCCCCGAGCAGCTCCCGCTAGACGTGGACAGAATGTTCTGGTGACGAGAGTTGCACCCGACTTCATTAAATGTAAAAGCGATGCTCACTGCTTACTACTCATCCATTATCTCACTGAATCCTCACAACAGCCTTGCAAGTTAGCTACTATTATCTCTCTCTCAAAGCTGAGAAAAATGATGGACGGAAAGGTTGAGTGACTTGCCGATAGTCACAGAGCTGGTAAATGATGAACACAAGTGGTCTGGATCCAGACATACTGCTCTGGGCCACCGAGGGGCTGAAACATGGCTGCACGTCAGCACCACCTGGGGAGATTTTAAAAACTATTAACCCCTGAGCCCTGATGCCCAGAGGCACAGAGTGGAATGTCTGTTGTTTCTCAGTCGCTCAGTTGTGTCCAACTCTTTGTGATCGCATGGACTGCAGCACACCAGGCTTCCCTGTCCATCACCAACTCCCAGAGCTTACTCAAACTCATGTCCATTGAGTCAGTGACGCCATCCAACCGTCTCATCCTCTGTCGTCCCCTTCTCCCGCCTTCAGTCTTTTTCCAGAGTCAGGGACTTTTCCAGCGAGTTGGCGGGCCCCCCACCTCTGGTTCCCCCCAAGGGACTCTTGATGCCGCCCCAGCCTGGCTCTCCCTGGCTGAGGGCGCAAATCCACACACAGGCCAAATGCAGGATGGCACCCGATCAGCTCCTTCACACACCCACTCGGTGTTCACAGAGAGAATCAGGAAGCAGCCATTCCTTTGTGGGTTTTCCACATCACTAGCACAGAACAAGAGTATAAGTCAGCACACCAGCGGTGCACAGCCTTTTGAGTATATTAATGTTTCTAATGTGGCTGAAGCACCAGAAACCGTCTGAAACTGACCATCCCATTCTCGGTGCTGATACAGATCGCAGATCATTCTGAACAGCACCTGGTTTTAGCCCAAAGCTTTTGACCCTGTTAACATGTAAATACTGAATGGGATTATAAAATACATATGTGTAATTTCAGAAGCTGAAACTGATAGGCTTTTTAAAATATGATTGAATACATGTAAAATATATGTGAGCTCTTAACTTCCTCCCAGGCAGCTGTTTTGTATAAAGGGTTATACATTTAATGTCTGTGTCAGATAATGACAGTGCTGTGGAGAAAATCAAATCAACTGAGGTGGGTGGAATGTGCCAGGGTGGTGAGGGTGGGGTTGTGTTCCATGCCAGGTGGGTAAGGGAGGCTTCGCTTGGGGGGAGCTGTGAGCAGAGAACCCAGGACGTGCTGAGGCTGAGCAAGTCCCGGGGCAGTGAGGGGCCTGGGGACTTGGGGTGGGGGCACGCCCAGGGTGGGCGGGAGAGCAAAGTGTGATTAGTAAGAGGAAGGGCCATCCACAGAGGAAGGAGGGGTGCGGGACTGGGGAGAGACCCCATCATGCAGCCCCGGGGGTGCAGGGGCCCTTGGCTCTGCTTGCAGGAGGCTCGAGGAGAGTCCTGGGGCCCAGGTCGTCAGACCGGGAGATGTGCCTTACTGCCACATCCTGCACACACACACATGCACGCACGCACACATGCACACACATGTGGGCACACACGAACACACATGTACACATGAGCACACACATGCATGCACACACACATGCATGCACACGCACACATGCACACACGCACACGAGCATGCACACATGTGCACACACATGCACACGAGCACACGCACACACACGAGCACACACATGTGTGCACACACACAGTCACTCACACACAGACACACGCAGATTTCACTGCAGGTGCCAGCCCTCAGCCCCTACCGCGTCACTACCTTCCAGGTGGGTTCCCACCGAGGGCCGTGGGCTGTGGGGAGTCAGGGTTGCCCAGCCTCACCCCCAGATCCCCACCTCCATGGCTCCTAGAGCAGTCTGTCTCACGGGTGCATGGAGGAGTGGACTTTGCTTCTGTAAACACGGGCTGTGGAAGGCCTGCCCTGTGAGTCTCTAGACCCAGCCTGTGGGGCCGCGGACATTTCTGAATCCAGTTCCAGACCAGACAGGGGCCGTGACCCAGGGCCACGCAGCAGGCTGTGACCGCTCCAGGCCTGGCCTCCAGAACTCCAGGTCAGAGCAGAGGTGCTGGGGCCCAGCGCTGTGGGGGTGCAGGCCTCCCGAGTGGCCCCCAGGCTGGTTCATAAGAGCACGGCCCCCACCAGCTCCTGGCAGGTGGCCGACTGGCCGGTGCTCGGCTGGTGGGGACAAGCCGAGCTCCCAGCTGTGGCTGGCTGGGGAGCCTCCATCACCCTGGGTGCTGCAGGAGTCACCCTGAACCCCCACCCCAGGTCTGTCGAGGTGCGAGCGTGTCCCCGGCCCTTTTCCTTGCCCTGTGACCCAGCGCCAGGGGCAATGCTGCCCCGCGCATTTGCCCTGGATCATTGTAAGGGCGTGTTCAGGTTTATAGCAATCACTCCCACCTGGGTCTAAAAGCTTGGCCACATGGCCCTTGCAAACACATTGCTCCTTTGGCATTGAAGTGTGGTCGCGGATTCGCATATTTATATACCAAGACTCAGAAAATACTGCGGGAAAATACATACAAAATGTCAAGTCTAGTTAAAGTTCACATGACATTTCCAAGAAACACTGTCAGGGAGCGGAGTTACCACGCGTCTGGAGACACCTGGATACACTCGGACCTTGTCAGTCATGCGATCGGGCAAAAACTCATGAGCCCTTTCGAGGTTCACGTCTATCTGACATATGCTTAGTGTTTTCCAGGTTAGTCTCGTTGCCTGCAAAGTACACAGGCAATTACCAGAAATTCACTGGTTTCTGTAACAGAAACGGCTAGTGTTTCCTTCTCTTTGTTTTGTTTTGCGTCTCATCACAGAAGGCTTGAGAAGAAGCCCAGTAACGCGCCTGCCGTTGACTTCGCAGGTAGGAGGCTGCTGTCTCAGCGGCTGGTTTCCCTGCCTTTCTCTTGAGCAGAACGTGAAGTATTGGGGCTGACACCCTTTAATCTGCCAGCCCCCAAGCGTAATCCCGGTAATAGCCGCTGGAACATGCTCGCACTGTGACGTGATGGATGCTTGACTCCTGGGGTATTTTCTAAATCTCCAGCAGGAATGGTCTCCTTTAGAGCTGGAGTGGTTTATGCAAAGAGACTTGGCTCCTGGATTGTCCCCTGAGACTGAGTGCACAGCGTCACAGAAGCACGTGGGGAAGAGGCCTCTGCAAGGACGCCCTGCCGTGAAAGCGCACACCGAGGAACCCGAGAACTCCGGGGTTTGCCTTCGCCCCTTGGACTATAGAGCTGACTTCAGAACAGGTTTGTGTAGAGAAAAGGCAGGGCCTCAGGTCATGAGGCAGCTTCTGGGGAGCCAGCGCTGGTCCTGGTGAGGCCTGGGGTGCCCACCAGACCCTTCCCGGCTCTGACGCTGTTCTTTAAGAGGTGGCCCCTCCAGCTTCCCAGGGTCAGAAATGACAGCCTCTTAGCTGCCACTGGCTGCCGCTGCTTTTTTAAAATATTGATTAATTTGGCTGCTCAATGAATGATTTGATTGATTAATCTGGGTCTTAGTTGCGGTACGCGGGATCTCTGGTCTTGGTTGGGGTCTGCAGGGTCCAGTTCCTTGATCAGGGATCGAACCTGAACCGCCTTGGGAGAATGGGGTCTTAGCCACTGGGCACCAGGGAAGTCCCCGCTGCTGGCTTCCGTGTCCCTAGGCAGTGTGATCACAGCAGGGCATACCCCCCAAATCAGAAACTAGGCGAAACACTACAGTGAAAAGACAGACAACCAGGATGGGACTTCATTTTGTTCTATCTTATTTGATAGAATCCAAGTGTTTCTAAATTGTTGAGTTTTTTTTTTTAATTAAAAACTTTAATTTTTACTATACATAGTTTTCTATGGATTAGTCCTTCAAGTCTCAAAAATTTTGTTTTCTACTTGCAAGTTCACGAACATATACCCAACAATAGAACAACAATAATCATTAAATTGTCAAGTTCTATATAGAAGGGAAGGGTAAATTCTTCGGCTTTCAGCTTTCTTTATAGTCCAAGAATTGATGCTTTTGAACCGTGGTGCTGGAGAAGACTCTTGAGAACCCTTGGACTACAAGGAGATCCAACCAGTCCATCCTAAAGGAAATCAGTCCTGAATATTCACTGGAAGGACTGATGCTGAAGCAGAAACTCCAATCCTTTGGCCACCTGGTAGGAAGAACTGACTTACTGGGAAAGACCCTGATGCTGGGAAAGACTGAAGGCAGGAGAAGGGGACGACAGAGGATGAAGGGTAAATAAGCAGAAGCAACGTCCAGAGAGAAGGCCGAGCTTTTCAGACTTTTCTCCTATTCTGCCTGTTCCCTTCCCACAGTTCCTGCTTCTTCCTGGCGGCCTCCTCGCACTGCACCCTCCACAGCGCCTAGACAGGGCCTCCCCCAGCCGCCAGCTTGCCAGCTCCTCCTGCACTGGGGTCTGGGGTGCTTGCTCCAAGGTCCCGACTGTGCGGGCGGACGTCCAGGAGCCGCTGGGGCTCGGGGCTGCCCAGCTCTGCTGAAGGTCCCGGCAACCAGCAGAGGCCCCTCGGCCCCAGCGCTGGGATCTGCAGAGGAGAGGGAAGAGGAGGATGGAAAAGCAGGTTGGGACAATGGTCAGCAAAGACAGGATAAGAGGCTGTGTCGACGTGCCGTTCACCGTCCATCAGCGTTGTCCTCTTACCGGTCCCTCAGCGGGTCTTGGTCCATCCAGAGGGCCAGAACGGCCACCATCCCCACCTCCAGGGGATGGTGTCAGGGAGCTGCTGACCTCAGCTGCCCAGGAGCCCCGGCCGAGGCCTGTGTCCTCACGAGGGTGTTGCGAGCAAGGACCCTCACCCGCAGCCGAGCAGGGCTCTGGCCTCCTGGAGCTGCTGAACTGCTCGCTGAACTTCACGCCCCCCCATCTCGCCGACATTTTTCTAAGGATCCAGTTTTTTTTCGGTCTGATCATGAAAATATAAGAAGGATTTTTTGTAAAAATGTAAGATAAATTGAGGCAGTAAAAATAAATATCACCTGTGGTCCTTACTGCACAGAAATAATAACTGCTCTGAAAGGTGATGAATAATAATGCGGGTCTTTTTACACACACGAGGTTTTGGCAGCGGGCTGCTTTTCTCGTTTACTGTTTTACATTTCACGAATCCTTTCCTGTTAAGTACTTTTAAAGACACCACCGAAGTGTCTTGGTTCGGTGCGCAGGAGCAGGTCCTCTTGGGCCCGGGGCCTGCCAGCCCTGGCTGCGCCCCCGCAAAGTCCGTTTTCTCCGGGGATGTGGGGGCGCGGGCGAGGCTGGGTGTCAGGAGAGCCCAGGCCAGGGGCCGCGCGTGTTGCAAACAGTTAATAGCCCATTTCTCCCTCTGAGGAGCTCCTCCCCGCGCTGATGCAGGGGTGGAATAAAAGTCTAATTAGTTAAACTCTTCCCCGAGGCCTGAGGGCTGCAGGGGCGCTGCCGGAGGCGAGCCGCGGGGTCCCCGAGCCCCTGGGAGGCGCCGGGCCGCCCTCGTGCGCCCCAGGCTCTCCCGGCTGCGGGGCCTTCAGCTCTGGCGGCGCAGATACGGCGTCTCGGAGGGAAGCCGAGAAGCCGCGTCTCCTCTCCCTGCGGAGACGAACCCGCTCCCTGCTCGCACACTCGCGGGCTGCTTTCCTTTAGGAGGACGAAGCGAATCAGGTCGGGTTGTCAGGGAAAGAAAATGGACCTGGACTAATTCATGGCACCCAGGAGTCCAGAGGGACCGCAGGACAGAGGTCAGAGGTCAGCATTCCAGCCCCGGAGGCCACGTGACCCTGGGCACCACCCCACCCCCCACCTGCCCTGAGCCTCCTCTTGGCAGGGGTGGGGGGAGGGCTCTTGCGACCCCTCCTGTCACTAAGAGCTGACTCTGTCTCAGGCTCCTGGCGGTGGGGCCTGGGTCTGTGTGGTCACTGTGTTCAGTCCATGGACAAAACCTCTTACGCTGTCACCAATGAAGGTGCTAAATCCCTTTTCTGATGAAGCAACTCACTCACCAGGTTCGAAGTCCAAAAGGCACCAAATAACTAACATCTGATTAAGAATCCCTCTTCCCACCCTGTACCCCAGTCACCCAGATTTTCAGTTTCTTATGGGTCCTCCTGTAGATATTTTATACATTTACAAGCAAATCCATGCATGTTTTAACTTTTCTCTTTTTTAAATCAATTGGTGCATTCTGTTGGCACTCAACTTTGTTCATGTAACAGGATCCTGGAAATCATCTCAAAATCACTTTGCAAAGAGCTTCCTGATTCCCTTTTATGACTGCATGGAAGTCCTCTGTTTGAGCCAAAATTTAGCTAACAAATTCCTCACAAATTGACATTTGGGTTGTTGCCATCTTTTGCTATCACAAACGAAGCATCAGAGGGTAATGGTGGAACAAGTCATTTTGTACGTCTGTTAGAATCAGGTACGCTTTTGAATCTCACTAAGTGGACTGGTGATCTGACGCGAATAGCTGACTCGCTGGAAAAGTCCCTAATGCTGGGAAAGACTGAGGGCAGAAGAGGGTGTTAGAGGGTGAGATGACTTGATGGCATTACCGATGCGATGAACGTGAACTCAGACGAGCTCTGAGGGACGGTGAAGGACAGGGAGGCCTCGCATGCTGCAGTCCACGGGGCTGAACACAGGCGGACATGGCTGGGCGACCGAACAGAAGAGTGGGCTGGAAATGGAAAGGAACTAGCTGAGGGCAGGCAGAAGTGGTTTCCCGATAAGGTGGCAGGAAGCCAGCAGGTCCAGACCTTCCACGGGCAAACGCGGGGAGCTGCCCAGGCAGGGCGCTGGCGTGTGCAGCAGGGGGTGGCTGAATTTAAGAGCTGAGCCTTCGACAGCTCAGGAGCAGCTGGCTGGCGGGGCCGCATCTCCAAAACTGCCTCTGCCACGCTCCCTTTGCAGCCCATCTGCTCGCTCACCTGTTCTACTCAGTCGTTACTTCTCTGGCCGCTCCTCCCGGCCTGTGGGGTTCCCCACCAGGGATGGAACCCAGGCCCCAGCAGTGA
The DNA here is from genome assembly GCA_006408675.1 of Madoqua kirkii. Lineage (NCBI taxonomy): Eukaryota > Metazoa > Chordata > Mammalia > Artiodactyla > Bovidae > Madoqua > Madoqua kirkii. The sequence goes on from SJYC01057735.1 coordinate 10,224, forward strand.
AAGCGCCGACTCCTGGACCGCCGGGAAATTCCCTCTCCTGTTTTCAAAGAACCAGGAAGAGGCATCAGCCGTCGCTCACCTGGAGTCCAGTCTATCAGCGCTCTGTCTTCAGGGGCAAAAAAAGGAAAGAAAGAGCCAGGAAGAAAGGCCGAGTGTCCTGTTGGCTTCAATCAGGCAAATCCTCCTTCCCTTCTCTTTCTGACAAAACTTCCGAATCTGCTCAGCTGTCTGTTTCCTCAGACAGCCCTTAGGACGGTCTTGTCAAGTGTCGAATGGCGGTGCTGTATCTGAATTTCAGGGGCCCGGGCGTTCATGGACACAGTCTCTCCACGCGCTTCCCCTCTCAGCTGCATTTTGATTCCGATCCGAGACGAGGCCGCCTGTAGGCAGGTGACCCGAGACGAGGGGCGGGCAGCCCGCGCTGAGCCGGAGCTACTTCCTTACCGGAGCGATCAGAAGGAAGGCGTGTCAGCAGAGGCCTCGAAGGGAGGCAGGTGTGTTAGCGGGGCTCTGGCACAAGCGCAGCGCCCTGTCCCACGCCGCCTGTTTCCAAGGTGACCTAGAGGGCCCCAGCGCAGGCGTGTGTGTGGTTCCGTCGGTGTGGACACAGCCACCCGGCCTTGTGCTTTGTCCCCTCACCCCCATCCTAGGGCTGATGCGTCGAGCGTGGCTCACGCAGCTGAGTCAGAGTCGGAGGCCCGGGTCTGCAGGAGGACGGCGGATGGTGCGCTCCTGCAACACGCCTGAGCTCCTGGGCGGCCTTAAACGGGGACGGAAGCTGCAGCCATTCATGCCACCTTGGAGATCACGCTTTCTCCTTTGGGTTCATTCAGTGAAAACCTCGGAAGAAGAAAGAGAGAATCAACTCCCTTTAAGCTTCTCTGATTTAATAAAGACTCTCCCATGAGGGTGTGAATTAATTATAAGCGTAAAGCTGGGTTCTTTATTCAGTCATGGGAGGTTTAACTTAAAATGACAGCAACGTAGGATGTCTTTCTTGTTCAGAAAAGGCAGAGTTTATGACTTCAAAAGGACTGCCGTGGAGTCTCATTGGTCTGGGTGGACTCACTGCTCACAGACAGGCCCACACTACAGCCCCCTTGGTTTCTCACCGTCTTGCCGTCTAGAGGGGGCAGGACTCTGCTTCACGAGCCGCTCAGGGGTCCCAGCCCCCCCTCTCGGGGACCCCACCCTCCTTTAGGTTCTCGGAGCCCCCTCCTTTCAGCCTGCAGAGGGGAGAGAAAAGGAGGGGAGGTCTTCATTGGCCGGGCCCGGACAGAGTGCTTCCACTGGACAGAATTTGGTTGCTGGTCGCATTCAAGGCAAAAGGCGAAGTGAAGTCGCTCAGTCGTGTCCAACTCTTTGCAACCCCATAGACTGTAGCCTACAACACTCCTCCGTCCATGAGATTTTCTAGGCAAGAGTACTGGAGTGGGTTGCCATTTCCTTCTCCAGAGGATCTTCCCAATCCAGGGATCGAACCTGGGTCTCCCGCGTTGTAGACAGATGCTTTACCGTCTGAGGCAAAGGAGGCAAAAACTGCCGTCTTGTGGCGTGGCCCGGGGGGAAGGGACAGCCGGCACTGGTGAGCCCGGCGTCTTCTGCTGGAGGGCTTGTTCACCCACTCGCTCGCCCGTTGCCGGGCGTGTGTGAGCAGCTGTGACGTGACGGCAGTGTCTGCAGCTGAGAGGACCCAGCAGCCCACGGGACGCAGGGCGTCTGCCTCTGGGAGGATGGAGCCCCGGTTCTGAGTCCTCGCCTCGTGGCCGGGTGACCGCAGCCACGCGAGCCGCTGGGAGGGCGGAGCAGAGCTGGCGGGGCTGCTGTGGGAGCCGCGGAGGATGCCGGGGAAGAGGTCCCGGCGGGCTGTCCAGGCGTGGAGCCAATCCTCTGTGCCCTGTCGATCACGCATATTGATGCATCTTCAGGGTTTGCGAAGTCACAGAATGCACACGGGGCGCGCCTGCCTCTCACATCTCGGAGAGTGGGTCTGTGTTGCTTTCAGTGTTTATCGAGTAAAAGCCTGGGTTTTCTGGGACTTTCCTGGTGGTCCAGTGGTCCAGTGCAGGGCTCATCGGTTCAACAGCTGGTCCGGGAATGTGGACCCCACGTGCCGTGACTGGGCGCTCAGTCCCCTCAGTTGTGTGCGCTCCTTGTGACCCGTGGACTGTGGCCCACCAGACTCCTCTGTCCGTGAGACTTTCCTGGCAAGAATACTGGAATGGGTTGCCATGCTCTCCTCCAGGGGATCTTTGCACTCCAGGGATCGAACTCATATCTCCTGCATCTCCTTCAGTGCACGTGGTCTCTGCCACTATTTGCCACTGGGATAGCCATATGCCGTGAAACGGGAATGTGGACCCCACGTGCCGTGACTGGGCGCCCAGTCCCCTCAGTTGTGTGCGCTCCTTGTGACCCGTGGACTGTGGCCCACCAGACTCCTCTGTCCGTGAGACTTTCCTGGCAAGAATACTGGAATGGGTTGCCATGCTCTCCTCCAGGGGATCTTTGCACTCCAGGGATCGAACTCATATCTCCTGCATCTCCTTCAGTGCACGTGGTCTCTGCCACTATTTGCCACTGGGATAGCCATATGCCGTGAATAAAGAAGAAAAAGAAGAAAAAGAAAAAAGAAAAAGCCATATGCTATGAGGTGGGGCAAAAAAATAAATAAAGGCTGGATTTTCTTTCTGCTCAAACATGCGTCCAAAACAAACACACTAAGAAAGCCCTTGCCCCTTCCCCCTAAACAGCCTCAGAGTTTATTAGGGCTCCTGTGTCTCCCTACCGAGGAGAGTGGAGATTCACTCAAGGCCTGAGGAGTCTGTGCAATTAGGGGCAGTACTGGTGAAGCGCAGGTCACAGGTTTGCCAAATGACCTAGAACTTGACGGATGTGAGAGTTGGACTATAAAGAAAGCTGGGCACTGAAGAACTGATGCTTTTGAACTGTGGTGTTGGAGAAGACTCTTGAGAGTCCCTTGGATAGCAAGGAGACCAAACCAGACCATACTAAAGGAAATAAGTCTTGAATATTATTGGAATATTAATTGGAAGGACTGATCGTGAAGCTGAAACTCCAGTACTTTGGCCACCTCATGCAAAGAGCTGATTCATTGGAAAAGACTGATGCTGGGAGAGATTGGGGGCAGGAGAAGAAGGGGACGACAGAGGATGGGATGGTTGGATGGCATCACCGACTCAATGGACATGAGTTTGAATAAACCAGAGTTGGGGATGGACAGGGAGGCCTGGCGTGCTGCGATCCATGGGGTCATAAAGAGTCAGACACGACTGAGACTGAGCTGAACTGAACGGATGGACGAAGGGCAGTCAGCCTCCTCGGTAGTGCTCACACTGGCCACTAGATGGCAGCATCCCACAGGCCTAGGTGAACCCGCCCGCCTGGCTCCTCGGTCCTGGACTTGAAGCCCTGACTTCAAAATAACTACAGATGAAAGGAGCAGTAAAAAATGTCAACATCTTTTTGTTCTTAATATTGTAGAAAGAAATATCTCCAAACACTCTCGAAGAAGTTCTCCGGTGGTATTTTATATCCATTCTTTATACCTCGAGGCCAGCAGAAATGACGCAGGTGCAGTATTTTACGGCCGCCGTGTGTGTGCACACGCGCCCCCTGGGGGCTTCTGGCTCACTTTCCCAGGGCCCCTTGAGTCTGACTGCTGTGCACACATGGGAGCTGGTCTCCACCGAGGATGCCGATAGAGCTTCATCTTTTTCCTGGTGACATAAAGTAGAAGGAGAGAGTCGGAAGGAGCCGGTCGGAAGGAGCCGGTCGGAAGGAGACGTCTAGAGTTGTTAGAACCAGTGGAGGAACTCCGGAAGGTTTTATCCTCGAGTCTGTTCAGCTGGAATGGAAGCCAGGGGATGTTTTCCCGCTAGGTAGCATCTGCATGGGTTTTCCAGAGGACTGAGTCAATAGGTGGGAACGCAGAACCGCGGATGGTGATGAAGCCCGGGAAGAAAACGTCCCCGGTGCCGCTGCAATCCAGGAGCTCTCGTTTAGAGATGTCACCACGCCGGGCCTCTGCACATCACTTGTTTGGACGGCAAGGAGAGACAACCAGTCCATCCTAAATGAGATCAGCCCCGAATATTGATTGGAAGGACTGGTGTTGAAGCTGAAGCTCCAATACTTTGGCCACCTGACATGAAGAGCCAACTCACTGGAGAAGCCCCTGATGCTGGGAAAGACTGAGGGCGGGAGGAGAAGGGGACAACGGAGGATGAGATGGTTGGATGGCATCACCAACTCGATGGACATGCTGGGAAACAGTCAAGGACAGGGAGGCCTGGCGTGCTGCAGTCCGTGGGGCGCAAAGAGTCTGGCACGACTGAGCAAGTGTGCAATACCAACTGTGTGATGGTCAGGCGCGCCCGCGGGGCTCCGAGTGTGCAGTCTCCTTTAACCCTCACGCACAGAAGTGCTGCTGCTGGAAATTCACAGGTGAGGAGACAGGCCAAGAAGGTGTGAGTAACTTGCTCCAGGCTGCACAGCTAAGTGGTAGGAACAGGACTTGAACGTGGATCTGTCTGTCTTCAAAGTCAATTAAAAACAACGTGAGCTCTTGTTGTTCTTGCACCTCACATCCGATCCCCTAAACTAGGGGCTTTGTGTGGATATCTGCACTCCCCTCAACCATCCTCATAACTCCCTGTTAGCCTTCTGCCCCTCCCCCAAACAAAACTTGATCTCTGTATTCACCCAAGAATCGAGCTAATGTTTGAAAAATGGGGATCCAGAGAGTTCCCTGGTGGCCCAGTGGTTAGGACTTGGTGCTTTGACCGCTGAGGGCCTGGGCTCCATCCCTGGTTGTGGAACTGAGGTCCCACAAGCCGCAGGGTGGGGCCAAAGTAATAATCATAACAATACGACCAGTGATGAAACTTGGTAAAGAAAGACAGTGAAACTGCGGACACCTTCCCCCTGAAACAAGGAGTGGAGACCCTGACTGGGGTTAGACTCACCCTGGTGGCTCAGGTGGTGAAGAATCCGCCTGCAATTAGGAGACCTGGGTTCGACCCCTGGATTGGGAAGATCCCCTGGAGGAGGGCATGGCAACCTGTCCCCCGCCCCGTGGTATTTTTGCCTGGAGAATCCCCCCCACCAGACCGAGGAGCCTGGTGGGCTACAGTCCATGGGGTTGCAAAGAGTCGGCTGAGGCTGACTAACACTTTCACTTTCTTTCATGAAATGCCATAAATATCGGTCACCTTTTTGACTACTCTTGAGAAATCAGCATCATGGAGGACATTTGAATCACTGTGATCAGATCAGCAAAGGGGGCTTCAGTGGATGGCTCTGCTTTTTCTCACGTAGAATTATTTCTACGGAGCTTTCGGCATCTACTTTCTCCCCTAAGTTCTCCAGTTAAACGTTCCCACTAAGGCTCTGCTTTAATGAGAAGCAGGTTTCGGTGTTCCAGCGAGCGTTCTGGGGCCTCTCTCAGCGCTGTCGGGTCTGCGGGTTTCACTTTTGTGTGCATAATTGGAAAACTCCCCTGTGAGCCTGGGAAAAGCATCAGTGTTGCTACAGAAATGGAGTCCGGGTCCTGCCTATCCGCCCCGCCGAGCTTTCGCGTGCGAAGCCCATCAGCGAGGCGAGGGTCAGGCCGGTCGTCTCGCCGTCGCTGCCGCTGGACACTGGTCTTTGTTCTGGGGAAGGCAAGGCTGCAGCCAGCGGCGTGGCTCATAAAACATGTTTACGACAGTCACCGCGGCAGAGCCTGCTGGGGCTGGGGTGGCAGGGAGCAGAAGCCGCGCTGGGCTGCATCCCAGGGGCCGCCCCTGCAGGCCCCCAGGACCCTCCGTGCAAACGCCGCCTCCTGGGTTTTTCTCCTTCACGGCTCCTGACCCCGCCCGCCTCCATCTCCTTGACCTTCTTTTCTTCCCCAAAGACAAGAAGAATCTATCTCCAAGTGGATTCTCTCTCCTTCTTTTTCCTTTTTAAGGAAAATGCTTCTTCTTATTATCTCTTAAAGTTTTATCTCACAGTGCAGTAAAATTGATTAGCAGTGTGTAAGTTTCAGGTGTATGGCAAAGTGATTTAGTCACACATATACATATATCTATTCGTTTTCAAGTTCTTTCCCTGTTTGCGTTATTACAGAGGACTGAGTAGAGTTCCCTGTGCCATAAAGCAGGTCTTTGTGGCTCATCTATTTTGTATGTAGTAGTATGTATCTGTTAATCCCCAGCCCCTAGCTTATCCTGCCCCATGCCTTTCGCCTTAGGGAAGCATAGTCTGTTTTCTGTGTCTGTGTCTGTCTCTGTTTTGTAAATAAGTTCATTTGTGTAATTCTAAGATTCTGCATATCAGTGTTATCTCTTTGCCTTCCTCTGTCTGACTCACTTCACTTAGTAGGATCATCTCTGGGTCCATCCACGCAGCTGTGGGTCTCTGTTTTGTCCACGATAAACACCTCTCTCTCCTCTTTTATCTTCTCTGCCATCCTATTTTCTTTTTTTGTGTTGTTGAAAATTCTCCAAAGGGAATTACCTTGCGTTTCAGTGTTTCTCTTGCCCAGGGCTGCGTGTGGTGCATGAAGCCTGGCCCCTCGCACCGATGAACAAGCGAGAGATTTGCTTCCGAAGACAGGTAAGCACGAAGTTTCTGCCCGCAGCCTCCCCTCCCGGCCTCGGTGCCCCGCGCCCCTCCGAGCGTCCTCTTGGGTAGAGGGCCCCCAGAGTGGGACTGACTTCATCTGCCTCCAGTTTTCATGTCTCCGAGCCCCCCAAATCTTTGGGGCTCATATTAAATAGGCCTGTTTTTGTGTAAATCAACTATAAACCGTTCCCGTGGGGACTTGGAGCTAGTATTTTTATGACCCAAGGACAGTAAAACCCGCCTCCAGGTAGAGCAGCCGTGGGCTCTGGGACTGAGTTATTAAAGCTCTGTTTCGAGCCACCCCATCCTGAGGGCCTGCCACTCCTGCAGCCTGAAATTTCCCCAGTAAGAACGGGACTAAAAGCAAGCCCATCCAGGATACCCCAGCGTCTCACAGCTGCCTACAATTTGAGGAGTGTACCTGGGGCGTCCTGGAGGGCGGGAATGGAGGAGGGGGTGGGTCTGTTCCCGCCCTCGTGTCTTGTGCAGGATGATCCACTGATCTACAGCTTTGAGACTTTCCGTGTTCGTTTCTGACTATGTTCTTCTACATCAGAGGATTCCGAACGGCGGCCCGGTGAGGCCTCCCTGCGTGTTCTTGTCTGACCTCCTTGCTGAGGATGGGTTTGCATTTTTAAACGGTTGGAAAAAATCAAGATAGTATTCTGTGATGTGAGAGTCGCATGGAATTCACGTTTTAATGTCCACGGATAGAATTCTACTGGGACATGCTGCACTTTCCCGTCCACACGGTCTGGGCAGATTCGGGGCTGTCCTGGGGTCGGGGGGGTCACTGCTGCGAAGCTGAAAAGAGTCCCTCTCGGGCCCTAAAACATCTGCAGATTCCTGCTCTAGAAAAACAGAAGGATGCGTCCCGGAGAGCGAAAGAAGGTGGTGGGGGAGTGAGGCGGGGAGATGGTCTGCCTTCCCACAAACACGCCAAAAACTCATCGGAGCACGGAACAGCTCCTACACAGCAGCTTCTGCGTGGCAGCAGGAGGCCCCGAGCTTCCAGGAAGGCAGGCTAGTCCCCCTGGAGCGAGGCGTCGAGCCAGTGTCCCAGCGCCCACCTCCACTGAAAATGAATAGAGGGAAACGGAAGGGGTCCTCTGTGCTCACAAGCCCCTGAGGTTTGGGGGCTCCTGCGTGTTGAGGAGAGCTGCTTCCATGATTCCTTCTGAGCTGGCTTGGTCTGTTTTCTTCCCAGGGGCGTGCAGATTGGGTGATTCTGGAAGAATTCTGTTCAGTGCATACTTTTGCCCAAGTATTTCCTTTTCATGGGAGTCCCTTGGACTGCAAGGAGATCCAACCAGTCCATCCTAAAGGAGATCAGTCCTGGGTGTTCTTTGGAAGGACTGAAATTTCAATACTTTGGCCACCTCATGCGAAGAGTTGACTCATTAGAAAAGACTCTGATGCTGGGAGAGATTGGGGGCAGGAGGAGAAGGAGACGACAGAGGATGAGATGGCTGGATGGCATCACTGACTCGGTGGACGTGAGTCTGAGTGAACTCCGAGAGATGGTGATGGACAGGGAGGCCTGGCGTGCTGCGATTCTTGGGGTCGCAAAGAGTCGGACACGCCTGAGCGCCTGGAATGGACTGAACTGGTGGGTGCGAGGTCTTCGTCGGAGGGACTGTCACCCAGTGCTCCTCCTCCCTGTCTGTCCTCCGAATCCCTGGGAGATTTAATAAGTCCCAGGGCCCTAGTGGCACCCCAGGCCCACGAAATCGGAATCGGTGCGCGTGAGGCCCGCGTGACTCTAGTGTGAAAGCTCAGTTTGCCAAGGGAGCCTCTCCCTGTGCTGGTTTGAAGTTAAGGTTTTCACTGGGATGGCCAGTTCGACCAGGAGCAGCGTTCCTTTCCACACGCATTTGCTGATGCCCGCAAAGGGCTCATTGCTCTGGAAGTTGTGCATCAAGCAGGGATGAGGAGCCTCTCTAGGGGCCCAGTGGTTAAGGTCTCACGCTTCCAACGCAGGGGTGAGGGTTTGACCCCTGCTTGGGGAACTAAGATCCCACATGCCACACAGTCAGGCCAAAAAAAAAAAAAAAAAGAGTCCAGCACAATATGATTTAAAAAAAAAAAAGAATGAAATAGCTCTCTGCTTCCTGTGATTTAGCAAAGAAGACCATCAACTCTGGACTCGTGTGTGTGTGTGTGTGTGTGTGTGTGTGTGTGTGTGTGTGTGTGTGTGTGTGTGAGTCGCTCAGTCGTATCCAAGTCTTTAGCAATCCCATGGACTGAAGCCCACCAGGCTCCTCTGTCCACGGGAGTCTCCAGGCAAGAGTACTGGAGTGGGGTGCCATTTCCTTCTCCAGGGATCTTCCTGACCCAGCGACTGACCCCGGGTCCCCCGCATCGCAGGCAGACGCTTTACCGTCTGAGCCACCAGGGAAGCTCTCAGCCCTGGACCGAGCGGCCCCCTTTTCCCAGAGAGACTAGTGTCTAAGTTACCACTTCTGGAAGCTAGTCAGGTACGCAGGGTTGGGTATGTAGATACATGGAGATAAAGTCATTAACAAGCAAATCCCAGCTTTAGAGCCGCCTCATGGCCCCTTAGATGGCTGCATTTCTACTAGCTGGCATTTGGGCTGGGGGTGTTGGGGGGTGTAGGGGGGTGT
>SJYC01057736.1:0-31853 GCA_006408675.1 Madoqua kirkii
GGGACCAGCTACACAAACTCGACTGGGTTCCTGAATCGGTTCTGGGTTAGGTTTCCTCTTCTGCAAACTGGAGATGATAGTAATACCTTCATCACAGGGTTCTTGGAGAGATCAGATGAGATAATTTACAAAGGAGCTCTTTACAGTCATGGGATTCTATTCTGATCCAAGCATCTTCGATGGGGCTCACGCGGCCGTGAGACAGGCAGAAGCAAGCAAGGAAGCGGGAACAGACGCCCAGGTGGGAAGTGCCGTGGAGAGAAACGGCAGGCGGGTGGTGCTCGAGAGGGGCCGCTCAGAGACCCAGTAACCGTTACTTACCGTGCCGGCATCGGTCAGGAGTCACGACCACCGACGAGACCACTCGGCAGGTCCAAGAGAAGAAGCTGGCCCACGCACCCAGACCTCTTGTCTGTTTCCATCCTCGACTCCAAGACTGCCGGCAGCAAGGCGCACAGGTTGGGGCTTCAGCGCGTCTGCAAGGTGACTTCCGTCCGAATGAGAGAAGCCGAGGCGGGTAAATGACTCCCTACTCTTCCGAAGCTGCGTGCTGTACCTCGGTCGCCTTAAGCACCGGCGACGTCACGGGCGACTCAGAGAGGCTCGCTGCCTCGGCACCAGTTCCCGTCGAGAAGACTGGCAGCCCCTTAAAGCCCCCAGAGGGACCTGCCTGGGGGCCCAGTGCTTAAGAACTTGCCTCCCAACAGGGGACTCTGCTCAGGGTTGGGATGCAGCCTGGATGGGAGGGGAATCTGGGGGAGAAGGGATCCGTGTACATGTACGACTGAATCCCTTCACTGTCCCCTGAAACTATCATAAGATTGTTCCTCGGCTATTTTCCAACACAAAATAAAAAGATTTTTGTTTTTTAAAGAATCTGCCTTTCAATACAGGGGACACGGGTTCAGTCCCTGGTTGAGGGGCTAAGATCCCACGTGCCGTGGGGCAGTGTCATGCCATAAGAAAGACCTAGTGCAGCCAAAACTTTAAAAAGTAAATGAAATTTAAAAATAGATAAATGCGAACTTTAAACTACGTTAAACTAAATTAATTTTAAAATAAATAAATAGAAGTAAATTATTTAAGAAGTTTCTTGAAAATTCATAGACGTGAATCATTAGCATGAAGGGGAAAAAAATCTCATTTCCACTAGTGACCACAGAAAGAAAGATTAGGTAATTTTTTTTAACCTATCAGGTAAGGAAACTGCTGGTGGGAGTAAGAACTGACGTCTCCTTTCTGTGGGGCAGTTTGTCAGTACCTCTCAAACTTCAGAAGGCATGCACATTTAAAGCTGGAAGTTCCATTTTGGAGAATCTAGTCTCTGGAAATAATCACACAAGTAGACAAGACTACACATATCAATGTAAGCGTTCATCATAATAGTAAATCATCACAGACAACCTAAATATACATCGCAGGAACTTGATACACATTTGCTGAGTGAGTAAGTGAGCGTGTGGATGAGCAGAAAATGAGAAGGCCTTGCTCGTGTCCACAAGTGGGAGAGGCGGCTCTCGGCAAGGGAGAAGGGCGCTGGGAGCCTGTGAACATGGAGAGACAAGCCCACCTGCCCTGCGCTGAAGAGGCCCGGAGCCTGCCCACCGGGCCACGGGAGTCTGTTGTGCCAACCACACCGCGGGACATCAGATGAGAAACGGTGCATAAATGGTAATGGATTTTCTTCCCACACTGCAGAGTCGGGGACTGTGCGGGTGGTGAGGGAAGGTTTCACCTTCCATCTTATACATTTCAAGATGGGCAGAAATGCTTCCAATTTTCGCAGAACGCTTAGGTAAGTCTTTAAAACAATTCGGTATTTGTAAAAGCTCTTTAGAAACGTAAGCATTTTAAGGTGGACAAAGCATCGTATTCTTCATTAGCTAACCAGGATTCATTTCTTTTTTATTTTTTAGTTTTATTTTTTGGCCACACCGCAGGGCTCATGGAAACTTAGTTGCCCTACCAGGGACAGAACCTGCGTATCCCCTGCAGTGAAAGTGCAGACTCAACCTCTGGGCCACCAGGGAAGTCTCCGTCTAGTTCTCGTTTCTCACCTAGCTCTTGTTTCTTACCTATTGTAGTCTTGGGAGCTGGAAGGCACCCAGGCAGTGCCAGGCTATGTCATTTAACCTTGCCGGATGGGGACATGGAAGCTTCTAGAAGCTGAGTAGCTTTGCTGCATGTCGTGAGACTCGTCTGGTTTCAAAGACGAGCCCTCTTGTTCCTGTGCAGGGGCCATGGGCCAGCTTTCCTTTCCTGCATTTTGCCTCGGGTCAGTCTAAGCGCAGCTAAAAATTAAGACGTCGCTCTAGAAAATTTTGAATCAACTTGAATCACTATAAGGTCCAAGTTCAGACCTCACGGAATCTCATTTCAGCCATGAGGCCACAGAGGGCAGGCAGCCCTGTGCCAGCCAGGGCTCGTTTGTGCTAACACTGTTTCCCAGAAAACTGATCCTCATTTCTACCGTTTTCTAGAAAACTGGGCTTCCCTGGTGGCTCAGCCGGTAAAGAATCCACCTGCAATGTGGGAGACTCTGGGTCAGTCCCTGGGTTGGGAAGATCCCAGGAGAAGGGAACAGCTCCCCACTCCTGTATTCTGGCCTGGAGGATCCCATGGACTGTGTAATCCATGGGGTCGCAAAGAGTCAGACACGACTGAGCGACTTCACCCTCACTTATCTTTCTCAAGATCCTGAGTTTAAGATTCTGGGTGTGACCTCCACTGGTGGTCCAGCGATTAAGACTCTGTCCCCGCACTGCAGGGCACAGGTTCGATTCCTGGTCCGGGAAGATGCCGCATACATCCTGGCTCAGCCAAAAAAATGGAAAAATTAAGTTTAATGCAATGAAATAAAACACGGATTCTGAGGAAATATTTATAGAATCAAGTGCTGGGACCTGGTCAGTCACCCAGGAAACCCACACTTCCTCCAGGTAACTTTCAGATAACTGGCACCTGCCTGCCTAGGGGCCCCTCTGGTCAGACAGCAGAGCTGACTCCCGGAGGGCATGTGCCAGCCCCGCCAGGGAGCGCGTCTCTCTCCCGGGGAGCGGGTCTCTCTCCCGGGGAGCGGGTCTCTCTCCCGGGGAGCGGGTCTCTCTCCCGGGGAGCGCGTCTCTCTCCCGGGGAGCGGGTCTCGCACCCCCGCGTGTTCTCTTTCCAGATTTTCCAGTTTCTCTTTTATTAGGTCGCCCTGTCTCTTACCCACGGAATCCGAGCCGAAGCTCTGTGGGGGTTCGATGCCACGGCCTGGCTCCAACCAGCATCCCAGCCCCTGGCACCTCGTTGTCGACTCTGCCCACCACCTGCTTCCTGCGGCCGCACTCCAGGGTCTGCCCGGCTCCCTGCTCCCTCACACCCTCTGTCCAGGCCCAGCCCCCAGAGCCTCTCCTGACCTCTCCCCTCCTGGCAATGCCCTCACCCTGCCCGGGCCCCTTCAGGGCATTTCCCCTTTCTCTGGTCTACTCTGATCTAGGAAGAGCGAGCCCTTTGACGCGGCTGTGAAGTAGCAGGTGAGAAGTCCCGAGGGTCTGAACGGAAGGACGGGAAATTCAGAGGACAGACAGGTTCACGAGGCAAGGATGGCAAGTCAGGTGAGCACACAGGCGATGATTTCGCTTCAGACTGAGACAGGGGACTGACCGTTTTGCGTGATGAGTTTAGAGGTGTCACCTTTCATAGGTTCTAAGGTGCACATGTCTTAACATTTTCACATCTGTGAGGTCGGATGTCTCAGACAGCTGGAAGCACGACCCGGTTTAACCACCAGATTTTGTTCTTTCTCAGTGGATCACAGAATTGTGAGGCATCTTACTGCAGCATCTTGAACATGTTGAAATATAGTGCTTGTAAGGTTTTAATGACAAATTTCTAGCTAGTAATCTCTCTGCTCAGAATCATCAGCATACACTAAAGGCTGGCCTGAAGGTGAAAGATGACATTACAAGTGTTTTTGAGACATCACTGAGCTGTTTTTTCAATCCTTTTCTCAAAATGCTTAGTTCCCATTGTCCTGTTAACACGTGAAGTAGACACACCAAGACCTCTCCCGGGTTTTTCCTTTCCTCTTACAATTGATCAATACAATACAGGTTTGTGTGATCACTTAGCTTTTCACCTGCTACCAGCAGAAATGACATTATACACCAAGTGTAAGTAGGTCACCACACTTCTGAAATACAAAACACAGCTCCCTGGTCCGCGTGGGTTCAGGGTTACAGCCTGCCACACAGGCGGGTTCATTCTGAGAAAGTGAGTTGAACCTTTGAAGCCAGAAATGAATGAGACGATTTCACGTTGTTTGTTGTGATCGCATCTTATTGTTGTTCAGTTGCTAAGTCGTGTCCGCCTCTTTGGGATTCTGTGGACTGCAGCACACCAGGCTTCCTTGTCCTTCACTGCACATCAGGCTTCCCTGTCCTTCACTGTCCCCCAGAGTTTGCTCAAACGCATGTCCATTGAGTCGGTGATTCCATCCAACCATCTTATCCTCTCTTGCCTCCTTCTCCTCCTGCCTTCAGTCTTTCTCAGCATCAGGATCTTTCCCGATGAGTCAGCTCTTCGCATCAGGTGGCCAAAGTATTGGAACTTCAGCATCCGTCCTTCCAGTGAACATTCAGGGTTGATCTCCTTTAGGATGGACTGGTTGGATCTCCTTGCAGTCCAAGGGACTCTCAAGAGTCTTCTCCAACACCACAGTTCAAAAGCATCAGTTCTTCAGTTCCAGCCTTCTTTATGGTCCAGCTCTCACATCCATAATGACCAGTGGAAAAACTATATAGAATGAGACGATTTCACGTTGTTTGTTGTGATCGCATCTTATTGTTGTTCAGTTGCTAAGTCGTGTCCGCCTCTTTGGGATTCTGTGGACTGCAGCACACCAGGCTTCCTTGTCCTTCACTGCACATCAGGCTTCCCTGTCCTTCACTGTCCCCCAGAGTTTGCTCAAACGCATGTCCATTGAGTCGGTGATTCCATCCAACCATCTTATCCTCTCTTGCCTCCTTCTCCTCCTGCCTTCAGTCTTTCTCAGCATCAGGATCTTTCCCGATGAGTCAGCTCTTCGCATCAGGTGGCCAAAGTATTGGAACTTCAGCATCCGTCCTTCCAGTGAACATTCAGGGTTGATCTCCTTTAGGATGGACTGGTTGGATCTCCTTGCAGTCCAAGGGACTCTCAAGAGTCTTCTCCAACACCACAGTTCAAAAGCATCAGTTCTTCAGTTCCAGCCTTCTTTATGGTCCAGCTCTCACATCCATAATGACCAGTGGAAAAACTATATGGCATAGGCACCTGGAATGTTAGGTCCATGATCGCATCTAAATATGTCTTAATAAGAAATCTCCAGGTGAGTGATGGAAACAGCATTCAGGTCATTTAGAGACTCGTAGAGCTTCAGTCCTTCTAGGACAGTTGCAGAATATGGGCAAAACCAGGAAATCAAAACCCTTGGGAAGAAATTCTTGCTGGCTGAGTTTTGTGCTATTGAAATAGGACATCTCTGAAGGCACCCTGAGCCTCCACGTGGCCCTGAGGCTCTTCCGCACAGAACCAGAAGGTGCTTTTCTTCTAAGAGACGTTGAGAGGCCCATAAACCCACTCCCTGATTAAAATGGGATCACAGAAATGTATTTTCCATGGGAAAAAGTTCATTTTTAAATAAACCGTTTCTGACTTCTAAATATAGACCAAGAGGCTTGTCTTTGTTTTTAAACGTAGAAATGAAGGTTCCTGAGAGCAACACGACTGGGGACCTTTTGTCTCACGTGTGTGCTGTTTATTTATCTTGCCATCATCTGGCGCGTCAGCCAGGCCTCGTAACACCCCCTGTCACAGAAAAGCAAGCACAGTCACGGCGCTCCTGAGCGCGCTGAGCTCAGGCCGCTGACTGGCTGCAGCTCTATGCCCCCTTTGCTATAAAATCATGACCCTAAATCCTAACCAGCTTTAGAAGAAAAGGCCCCGCAATTACGGCATAGTAACAACGTTCGTGCTGTATACAATGTGATTGTTTCAATACTTTGTCCATTCCGTTTCATTTTACCTGCTATTTATATGAGGCAGTAAAAAAGTCAAGTGGAAAATCCACTCTTTGCTGTGTTAGGGATAATATTCATTTACCCAGCATGTTTGCAGGATAAAACTAAATGTGGTGGAGCCTTCTCTTATAATCCTGGTGTTTGAAGTTAAGCTGCACATGCCTGGCGGTGTAACAGTAATCACAGACCTTTTCCATACGCATCCACATTTCCCAAAGGCTGGAGTCATGATTTGTCTCTGAATACCTGGTCAGTCCTCCCCAAGGCCCCCTGAGTTTTATCTGGATGGGTCTTTACCAGATAATAGACACTCAACAAGCACTAACCATTTGGAGCAGAAATAAACCTTCTGTTTGGGCTCTTTCTTCTCCAAATGGTCCAGCGGAGATTTGTCGTAAAAGCAAGACAACCAGTCCAAAGTCTCGGGCAAGACAGTCGTAGTGGGAGCGGGTCTGTGTGGCTGCTGCTCCCTGTAGACGGCGGGCCGCAGAGGTCGACCAGCACTCTGTCCTTCCTGAGAGGCCTGCGGGGCTGGTTTTTGGAGGCCAGATGGAGAAACATCCACCGTGGTATCATTTCCATCAGAGCCGGCAGCTTTTATTCTTTTCAGCAAGTGTTTAGAAGAAAGTGTTGATGCTTATTAATCTGTTTCTTGTCTTACACACATGCGTCCGCAAGATTGGTGGCAAAAAAAACCTTGTGGGTCTGACGGGCCTCGTGTAATCTTCGTGGCAGGACGAGACTGTTAACACTGAACAGATCTGTTTGGAATTGTTATTCTTTGTAATTACCTTCATTAACCGAAAGCATGTGTCAATCAACTTTGAACTTTAAACAAACCAGGAATTTGCAAGCAAAATGCGTTTCTGTTTCCTAGGGGCCCATGTGTGTTTGGAGACGAGAGTGTGTGAGAGAGGTAAACAGACGCTGTGCTAGAAACGGGTTTCTGCAGTTTCCCGAATATGTCATTCCACCCTGGTTTGCACTTGCTAACTTTAAAGAGAAATAAAGTGCATGACGGCTCCAGAGAAATGTGTCAGCAAAGAAGGTTTAATCAACCGCTAGTTCACACCCTCGTGTGAGCGGATCATTTTTCATTAAAGAACACTGCTCCCTGAATTTCTGCAATAAAAGAAATACATTTACATTCATTTTAACAGCCAGCGGTCACTCGGAGATGTGAACGCTGCTGTTCTGTGCATCGGAAGCCGGCCCTGCGCCGTGACTTTCTGGATTTGATCGGACCTCCTCAGGTCAGAACTCTGCAGCTAAAGTAGAGAATGTGCTGTGATAATACCCTCGACCTGAGCAGGCTGGCGGCTGACGGTGCCTCTGTACCTGCTCAGCGGGATGGGTGCGGTGCCCAGAGACGGTCCAGGAAGGAAAGCGGGGAGAGCTGCGGAGCTGGTCCCCGTGGGTGCCCACTCTGGCCATCTGCTGGGTGAGGAGCCAGTTTCCTCCACCAGGGGGTGGTCAGGGACAGAGAGAGGACTCAATTTGGATGTAGGTATTTCGAGATGAACTTGTAATGGTCTCACTGCCTCTCTACCGTATTATCATTGTGCTTATTTAGGAGCAAAAAAATCTCCTCCTCAACACAGGGCAGGATGTTTCAGATCCAGGAGCTGGGTCTAACCATCAAAAGAATAGTTGACTTTTTCTACTGTGCGATCCTTAAAAATCAGTGCATATTTTGAGATTAGAGTGACCCATCATGCATAGAAATTCTCCACGATTACTCCACAAACTTTAAAAAAAAAATGGTGCTTCAAATGAAGAAATAGGTTGCAGACTCATTTCGCCTGAACCCAAAAGAAAAGCGAAGTTTATTCTCTTCCAACAGACAATGTTTAAAATTTATGTAGAAATAAGCGTTGTCCTTTGTTTGAACAGAACAATAGCAGGCCCAGCGTGAGGGTGATTTACCTCTTGCTAAACTGCCCTAACTGCTTACGACGGCGAGAAGATGGGGATCATCAACCACAGGTGCTGAAAGAGCAGCATCCATGGGAACTACTTAGAGAAACACTAGCCGAGCCCCAGCCCTGAGTCTGTGGCCAGCAGGTGGGTCCCGTGCCCCGCCGCCACCGATTCCCGATGGCACACAGGAGTGGGATTTTTACATGGGGTCGAGGGTCAGTTTTATGTCCAGATGTGTATAAGAGACAGCCCGCACCTCATGCACGGCCTGGGGCCTGGAGTGAACGACTGGAGTAAATGAGCATTTCCAGACGCCCAGACTGAGCACAAGGAGGTCAGGCTTGTCAAACGGCCTCACCGCGGCACCGTCGCTTGTCGGGGACCGAGGAGGGGCCACGGGTACCGAGCGCAAGGCGGCCGGCCTAGCCCGGGGTCACGACCCTGGAGTGTAAGGCCGAACCCGTCATCCCTGGGCTGAGACCAGCGATGACCTCGGGGGCGGGGGTGACCATCTGAGCGGCCCCCTCTTCAGGGCCACGATGTGGGGTCCTGAGGGCGGGGACTGGCTCCCTCAAAACTCTCAGAAGGGCCCTGGGGGGCCTGGGTGTTCACTGGAGGGCCTGATGCTGAAGCTGAAACTCCAATACTGTGACCACCTGATGCGAAGAGCCGACTCACCTGTAAAGACCTGATGCTGGGAAAGCCTGAAGTGGGAGAAGGGGATGACAGAGGGCGAGATGCCTGGATGGCATCACTGACTCAGTGGTCATGAGTCTGAGCAAACTCTGGAGTTGGTTTTGGACAGGGAGGCCTGGCGTGCTGCAATCCATGGGGTCACAAAGAGTCAGACACGACTGAGTG
The DNA here is from genome assembly GCA_006408675.1 of Madoqua kirkii. Lineage (NCBI taxonomy): Eukaryota > Metazoa > Chordata > Mammalia > Artiodactyla > Bovidae > Madoqua > Madoqua kirkii. The sequence goes on from SJYC01057736.1 coordinate 8,826, forward strand.
ACTAGACTGAACTGAACTGAAGAGGGGCTGGGTGGTCAAGAACCTGTGAAGACACCGTGGGCAGTCCAGCAAGCCTTGGCCCCAGGAGGGCTTGGAGGAAGGACTGATGGAGACCAGGAAGCTGTTGGAGCAATTTGGGAAAACTTGCCTGTGGGGCGTGGACTTGAAAAGTGCCTGCAGGAGTGGGGGGGTGAGAGACATTTACAGGGAGAGACCCTGCAAAGCGGCGGGGCTTCATCTGGGACGGAGGGGACTCACACAGCCCTGGTGCCTCTTGGGTGGGGCAGGTGGTGGCTGGGCTGTCACTGGACCCTGCAGGAGGGCCTTTAAAACCCAAAGCCCTGACCTTCTCCACGGAAAGGACTAGAATTCCTGCCAGTGCCTGGGTGTGGGGGCATGGAAATGAGCCAGCCGAGGACAGAAACATTCTCACGCTGAGAAGGAAGAGGCGCCGTCAGAAACGGGGGAAGGGGAGGAATTCATAAGATGCCCATCCAAGGGCACGCTGCTGTCCCGACCCTCCTGCAAGCAAGGAAGACGTGCCTGGAGGGGGCGGTCCCGTCTCTCTGTGACATGGGGCCGCCCTGACTGCAGTCTTCCAGGTAACACCTTCTCAGGGCCCTCACGACCTTTAAAATATATCCTCTGTTCAGTCTTTGCAGGTTTCTGTTGTTGAAGCACACATTTTATTTCTAACAGCTTTATTGAGATAAAATCCACACACTATACGAATCACTGGTTTAAACCATACGATTCAGTAGTTTTGAGTGTATCTGCTGAGCTGGGCGACCAATCACCACGGTCAGTTTTAGAACATACTTTCATGTTTTAATGTTATATTTTAGAACGATTGGTCAGTTTTAGAACACACTTTCTCCCAGAAGGACTGTACCCACGGGGAGTCACCCCCTGCTCCTCCCCACCCCCCGCCCCGGGACAGCCTCTCCCCGCCTCTCCCCTCCTTCCCATTCAGCCTGTGGGCTTCTGTGACTGACTTCCTGCACGTTGCAGATGTCTCCAAGGCTCATCCCAGGTGTCGCTGGGTCAGAATTCCACTCTTCTTAGGGATGAAGCCTGCTGCTGCTGCTAAGTCGCTTCAGTCGTGTCCAGCTCTGTGCGACCTCGTAGACAGAAGCCCACTAGGCTCCCCCGTCCCTGGGATTCTCCAGGCAAGAACACTGGAGTGGGCTGCCATTTCCTTCTCCAATGCATGAAAGTGAAAAGCGAAAGTGAAGTCGCTCAGTCGTGCCAACTCTCAGCGACCCCATGGGCTGCAGCCCATCAGGCTCCTCCGTCCATGGGATTTCCAGGCAAGAGTACTGGAGGGGGTGCCATTGCCTTCTCCGGGGGTGAAGCCCATTACACCCCATTTTGTTTATCCAGGCATCGGTTGATGGCCATCAGGATCGTGAACAATGCTGCTGGCGTCTAGGTTTCTGTGTGGACGCTCGTCCGCTCTTTTCTCTCTCAGGCCTGTGTCTCCCTGGACCTTAGCTCCAGGGCTTCCCTGGCGGCTCAGACAGTAAAGAACCCGCCTGTGATTCGGGAGACCTGGCTTCCATCTTTCGGATGGGAAGATCCCCTGGAGGAGGGCATGGCAGCCCACTTCAGTGTTCTTGCCTGGAGAATCCCCACGGACAGAGGAGCCTGGAGGGCCGAAGTCCATGGGGTCGCAAAGAGTCGGACGCGGTTGAGCAATTACGCACAGCACGGCAGCCTCGTGCTGAGCCTTTAAAGAACTGCCAGACCGCTTTTCAGGGCAGCGAAGTGCGTACGTGCAGCAACAAGACGGGGCGCCAGGCTGCAGCCTTTCAGCAGGTCCTACTTTTCATCCAGACCTTCCCGCTGGAGCTGATCTCTGCAGCCCAAAGCCTCCAGAGTGTCTGGCTGCCCAGGCGCCCCCGGTGCTGGGGGTGAGTGTCCGGGAGGCCCGTGGAGGACAGTGGGCAGGGGTGGCGGTCAGGGCCAGGAGGAAAGTACGGGAGGAGGAAGAGAGAAAGAAGACGGGGCGCTCGGGCAGGGGAGAGAGACCGGGGCTGCCTTCTGGAAGCTGCCCCTCCCGAAGCCCGACACTGATCATATGTTTGTATGGTGAGCTTTCTGAGTACTTCTCTCGAGTGCTTGATCAAGGGGGGCCTGTGGCTGGGCTCCGTGTGGAGGACTGGACGTCCCGTGCTGAGCTGCCTCCCGTTCAGGGGATGGCTCGCGTTTGGGGTGGGGGGAGGGGAGCAGCGTGACTCTGCTCACTTCTGGCCGCTCTCTCCACCTGGACGCACACAAGAGTCGCTGGGAAGGTTTTAAATACGATGCCGGTGCCTCAAGCCAGGATACCCCCATCTGGGCTGGGGCCTGGGGGCAAGGGTACTTTTAAGGCTCCCCACGGACTTTATGTGGCCTCCCCAGGTGATGCTTGTGTTAAAGAATCCACCTGCCAATGCAGGAGACATAAGATGCAGGAGACATAAGATGCAGGTTCGATTCCTGGGTGGGGAAGATCCTCTGGAGGAGGAAACGGCAGCCTGCTCCAGCATTCTTGCCTGGAGAATCCCAAGGACAGAGGGTCTTGAAAGGTTACAGTCCAGGGGGTCACACAGATCGGACTCGACTGAGGGGGCTTGGCACGCACCCTTTGCAGTGTCTCATGAGAACCAGGGCCTCTTGCTGCGAGCTCTGCGCCTCAGTCTTCCTAGCCTCAGAAACCTACCTGGGACCACCTAGACTTAGGCCTCTTAGTGAGAGGGATCACTAAAAAAAATAACAAATAAAAAAATATTTTTTTCAATTAAAAAAATCAGATGCTGTCATTCTCTCTCACAGCTTCCAAACAGCTTCTCATCAGACTCAGAATTGAATTCCAGCCTCTCCAGCCCTCCATGCCTCACTGGGACCTCCCAGCCCCGAGCCCCGGGCTCCCCTCTTTCTCTGCACTCTGGACCTGCTGTTCCCTCTGCCAGACTGGCCTTCGCCCAGTTCACTGGTGGGAGCCTCTCTGTGCGGACCCCTGAGAGATGACACGCCCCCGGGGACCCCATGCCGGGCATCGTTGCGTCCCTGGGGCCCCCAGGGAGGCCTGCTTCGTGGACGGGGTCCTGGGTAACACACTGGAGGCTGGTAAGGGACACAGATTTCAAGCCGGTGGCATGCTGGGAGGTCTGTGCCTGAAGCTGTCTGTAGTAGGCAGCTTGAAAGGGCCAGATCAGCACCTCTGAGTGTGCGCTGGCCACCTCACTGTCCAGGGAGTGCCGGGATTTTACGCTTGTGCAAGCGGGTCCTCCCGGAGAAGTAATTTTCTCTGCAGGACACAGGCTCAGCAGTAAATTCCCAGGCTTTTACAAGAAGATGAAAAGTGAAGAGCATCTGGGAAGTTCTAATCACATGCGAGCACTTCCAATCTCTGTCGGTTAATGGTGCGGGGCCACGATTCAGCCATAACTTCTGTCTGTCTGTCTGTCTCTTCCCTTTCAGCTCTGGAACATGCCTTGTGGCAGGTCTACAGGGGGTGAAGTAAACCGGTGGTCGTGCAGACAGACACATTTAGATGTAATGAAGCCTTTGTTTCCCATTTTTATATCTTTATTATACCTTCGTATATTTTCAGTGAGATTTATATGGACTGAGAAAAAGTCGCCCATGGTTCTACCACTCAGAGAAGAGTCAGGGTGTTTCAATCTTCCCCAGCGGGAATACTTTGAAATTTCTAAACTTTTGCTCACAGTTATGAAAGCCAGACATCTCCATCACAGAAGCTTAGGGAAAGGCAGAGAACCACGAAGCAGCAGGGAGGAAGCAGGTCATAGCACAGAAAGATTCGTTGATGGAGAGCATTTCACCACAACACACATGGAAGCAAAAACGGCAGAGCAGCTGAGAAACTCTAAAGAAAAAACACAAGAGTCAGAGCAGCTGAGAAACTCTAAAGGGAAAACGCAGGATAGAAGCATCTCTCCAGGGAGCTCCCTGGAGGCCTGGCGGCTGGGGCTCTGGGCAACACTGCAGCTCTCAGGGTCCACTGCTGGGGACGCTGGGGGGGCGGGGGCGGTGACCGCCAGGGGCCGAGAGTCACCTCCAGAGGCAGGGAGAAGGGTGAACAGCAGCGGTGTGTGCACGTGCACATGCGTGTGTGCGTGCACACGTGTGTGCATGTGCATGTGTGTGCATGTGCGTACGCGTGGAGGAGAGCGGGAAGGAGAAGGGCTTGCCTGCACACACACTCAAGGCAGGGAAGGCTGAGGGACAGGGAGAGGCGGGTGGTGGAGGCCACAGAGGTGGCTCTCGGGTCCTGGGGGCGTCTGGCGGACGCGGAGGTCCTAGCCTGCCCCGGGGCCCCCCCAGAAGCAGGTGGCCTTCTCTGGTGGGCCTGCCTTGATCACAGGGCACAGCTCCAGTGCCCCAGCTGGGCCACCATCTACCGGGGACACTCGGCTGGCGTGACGGGGCCGTGGAGGGCAGGCCTCCCTGACTTGGGCCCCGAGGGAGGCACACCCCAGAGGCCCACGGCCACCCCCGGGGCAGCCTGTTCTGTCCATGCTGCTTTTTGTTTTATTCCCAAGAGAAATTAGTGCCTGCTTGCTCGCCTCTCTGGAGGATTACAAGAATAAAGCGAAGCGATGAGCACGGGAGACAGTCACCATCACTGACCTGGCGCTCCGTGGCCGCTCCCCCTTGGATCAGTTAGGGTAGCACCCCCTCCAGAAGCCTCTGGACCCCACTCGGGGTGAGGTGACCCCGGTGGCAGCTGATGAGCGGTCAGTTGGCGTCGCTGGCTGGGCCGGTGACCAGGGCTGGCGGCGCCCTGCACCCGCGTCCGCACCTGGCGGGCTTCCTAGCGCTACGGGGGACGCAGTCAGTCCAAGACGGCGAACGGGTGAGCGCGTGTGCTCGAGTCCTCGCAGGGTGCAACGCAACCACCTCGCGTTTGCTTTTTATGCGGGGAAACCAGAGGCAGAGGCACAGCAGAGCCCAGGAGGCTCGGCGCTCCGGGCGTGACTGCACGCGGGACGCGCCCGCTGCGGCTGGAAGCGGCCGCAGGACGGAGCGCTGCTGTGTCCCCCCGCCGCGCCGCCTCCTGGAGGACGCAAGGCTGGGGAGGAGGCGCGGGCCGTGCAGTGTCCCGGCGCCCGAGGGAGCGGGCGGCGCACGCGGCTCGCTGCCCTGCAGGGGGACGCCCACGGCACGTGGGTCCAGGGATGCAGGGGTGGGCAGCGCCCAGAGAGATGGCGGGTGCGGCCCCAAACGCCCTTCCGCCTCGTCGTCGGACAAGAATAGAGACGCTTAAATCAAAGGCGTGAAAAGGCGGGATTTGGGCCGTGTGAGGGCTGAGTCTCCGTGGTCGGGGCTGGGGCTGGGCCTGCGCCCCACCCACCCACGGAGCTGGTTGTGCCCGGGAGGCATGCTAATGCTAAAGGGGACAGCGGAAAGTAGGTGTTGCGTGTGGGTGGGAGGCGCCGAGGGAGCCCAGTGGAGGTCTGGGGAGGTTAGAGCCACTTCTGGGTCACAGGTAAGTTTCCTTTGCTAGTTTTGGTGACTTTCTCAGGATGCACTGTACCCCCATCGCCACATATTTGCATTATGCTTGGCTGACGGCTGGCTCCCACTCCCGAAACTGTTCCTAGGCCCCAGACATTCTGTACTGAGACTGCAAAATCATCTCTAAGCACTTTGCATTTTGTTGCTAGACTCTTGGCCTTATTCCATTTTCAAAGGACCTAAGGAGGTAGCCAATATGTGTCAGGGGTACACGGAGGCTGTGTTTAACGTGTGCCTCAGTGTATGAAAGGCTTAGCGCATCAAATATCTCCAGCTTTAGCTTTCAGCATCAATGGCCCTGTATTCGAAAATGAGGCGTGTGCTTCTTGAATCTCAGAAGGAATATATTCAGGAAAGAACCAAATTGAGATTTGGATGGGTGGGGAAAAATGTAAGTTGTATTTTCTTTAATAAAATATTTTTCAGAAGACAGTTTTGTTTGGATGTAGGTATTTCGAGATGAACTTGTAATGGTCTCACTGCCTCTCTACCGTATTATCATTGTGCTTATTTAGGAGCAAAAAAATCTCCTCCTCAACACAAGGCAGGATGTTTCAGATCCAGGAGCTGGGTCTAACCATCAAAAGAATAGTTGACTTTTTCTACTGTGCGATCCTTAAAAATCAGTGCATATTTTGAGATTAGAGTGACCCATCATGCATAGAAATTCTCCACGATTACTCCACAAACTTTAAAAAAAAAAAATGGTGCTTCAAATGAAGAAATAGGTTGCAGACTCATTTCGCCTGAGCCCAAAAGAAAAGCGAAGTTTATTCTCTTCCAACAGACAATGTTTAAAATTTATGTAGAAATAAGCGTTGTCCTTTGTTTGAACAGAACAATAGCAGGCCCAGCGTGAGGGTGATTTACCTCTTGCTAAACTGCCCTAACTGCTTACGACGGCGAGAAGATGGGGATCATCAACCACAGGTGCTGAAAGAGCAGCATCCATGGGAACTACTTAGAGAAACACTAGCCGAGCCCCAGCCCTGAGTCTGTGGCCAGCAGGTGGGTCCCGTGCCCCGCCGCCACCGATTCCCGATGGCACACAGGAGTGGGATTTTTACATGGGGTCGAGGGTCAGTTTTATGTCCTGTCTCTCTGAAGTTGAAGAAAAAAAATTGTTTTTAGGAAAAAAGGATCTATATCCCAATGAAGGTATTTTTCCAAGGCCCCAGAACCAAGTTTATTTGTAAATCCATAATTTACTGAACCGTTTTACCCCACCTTTTAAGTGATTCCTGTGTAAATTAGGGATGGATTTCTGATTAATTTATTTTTGCTGCTGTTCTTGGATGTTAAAAGCTTGCATTCCTCAAGATCACCCTTCTTCATAAATATCTTCAATAAATTTCAGCCCAGAATGACAGCTCAAGCTCTTTTCTCCTTTGTGGGATGATATAATTGAGCATTCTAAAGCAAATATGAATTTAGTGACCCCCAAAATGTACCAGATTAAAATCCACCAAAAAAAATGACGTGGTACCAGAGAAAATGCTCGGCAGCTGTTCTTTGCTTTCGACGCAGAGCAGCGCTGTGGATTGTGTGAGCTCTGGTCTCGGCGTGGCACGCATTAACTCCCTTTAAAAACTCTTGTACGTATGTTTATCTTCTGAGGAGCGTATGCTGTACTACACTAGAGTCGCTTAAAATCTCTTGAGAGTATTGATTTTTTTTTAAAGAAGAGTCAACATAGTGAGATGGTCTCTCTCCTCTTATAAAGCCCATTAGAGGAAACCGGAATCGTGTTGACATAAAGGAGAACACTTCCTAATGTACATGACATGTCGCTGTGGTTCAAAAAACCCAACTCTCCTTCAAATCTAATTATCTGATTTTGTCAAGCTTGAACGCCAGCGGCAGTCTCAATCTGCACCGTGATCGAGCCCCTATCAACACCAACTCCCCTAGTTAGTAACCAGGTGTGGCTGAAAACAAGGACTAATCAAAACAGAACTCTCCTAATATTTTACCACCGTGTTAACATTATAATCTAGCAAGGACACGAACTGCTTGAATTTCACCTGGGCAGTTTTGTTTCGAGATAACGTTCAATGCTATGAGACTGGAGTTTCAGAGTGTGTGACTTAGCTGCAATAGTTTAGTAAAACTCGATAGATAAAACAGATGCTCTGAGTTCCCTTATTAGCCATTATGATTTTGACATCCTCTTATTTTAAAGAGATTACTGAAATTTTGACCAAACGAGCGGGGATGGCTATCATTGAACCTGACGATGTCTATACGGGAGGAGCTGGGAAATCATTGCATTTAAGAGACCAGCCACCCCCCTCCCACCCCCCGCCCCAACACACACACTCGCATTCAGGTGGAATGAGCGCATCTGGGAGCTGGGGCGTCTGTGTGCCGCCTTTGTTCCTCTCCGCTGCGTTTCAATCGGATTTCCTCACGCAGCCCCAGCCCTGTCACCGCGGCCAGGCTCTGTTAAGCATGGGCGCCGGGCCGCATCAAGGAGGAGGCTCAGGGCTAAGCTCATAACTCGCCTGCCTCCCTGGCTGATCACGGGCGTGCCTCCGCGGCCACTCATCCTCGGCTCCTGGGGAGGGGGCTCTTTCTCGTCCAAGACTCTTGGGGGGCGGGGCGGTGGTCTTGTCCCCCTGGTCCCAGATCCCATGTGAGAATACAGAGCCCACTGTCGCGTCTGTGGGGCACCTGTGTCCGCCCACCACCTTGCCCCAGGCCCTGTCGAAGGAACCAGGGTCACACACAAACCAGCCTCGCTCTCGAGGTGTGAGCTCCTGGGATCACCTGTAGGTGATGATTCGCTTCCTGCATCTCCCACCTGGAAACAAAGGACAGAATCTATCACTAAATACAGTCTAAAGAAAGCTTCTTTAAATACAGTGTAAATACAGTTTAAAGAAAGATTCTGTGGGAGAGGGAGAGGGTGGGATGATTTGAGAGAATGGCAATGAAACATGTATAATATCATGTAAGAAACGAATCGCCAGTCTAGGTTCGATGCAGGATACAGGATGCTTGGGGCTGGTGCCCTGGGATGACCCAGAGAGTTGGTATGGGGAGGGAGGTGGGAGGGAGGTTCAGGATTGGGAACTCATGTACACTCGTGGTGGATTCATGTTGATGTATGGCAAAACCAATACAGTATTGTAAAGTAAAATAAAGTAAAAAAAAAAAAAAAAGGTGTATAACATCAAAAAAAGAAAAAGAAAGCTTCCCAGGTGGCGCTAGTGGCAAAGAACCTGCCTGCCAGTGCTGGAGACACGAGAGACTCGGGTTAGACCCCTGGGTCGGAAGGTCCCCTGGAGGAGGGCATGGCACTCCAGCATTCTTGCCTGGAGAGTCCCACGGACAGAGGAGCCTGGCGGGGTACAGTCCACAGGGTCGCAGAGAGCTGGACCCGACTGAAGCGCCTGAGCGCGCATGTGCCCTGGCCCTGGTCCCCTGGTGGATCTACTGCAAGATGGAAAAGAGATCCCGGAGAGGACTCCCCCCAGAGGGAACAGTCTGGTTACTGAAGCATTGGAAATGGGGTCAGGGTGCAAGGCTCCCCTGACCCAAATGGTGGTCTTCTTTTGGGGGGAGAAAAAGGGCAAAAATATCCAGATTTCTAACCACAGAAGCCGTACCCCTGGGCCTTACTAAGTGCGGTAACACCTCTTTTGTTCTGATTTTACCTGTCGCCTTTGTATATCCATTTTCCAAGAACTTCCGGAAAAGAATTCCACTTTAACTCCAGCTGTGGAAACCTGCTCCTCAGCTTGGTTGCTGCTGCTGCTGCTGCTGCTAAGTCGCTTCAGTTGTGTCCGACTCTGTGCGACTCCAGAGACCGCAGCCCACCAGGCTCCCCCGTCCCTGGGATTCTCCAGGTGAGAACACTGGAGTGGGTTGCCATGTCCTTCTCCAATGCAGGAAAGTGAAAAGTGAAAGTGAAGCCGCTCAGTCGTGTCCGACTCTTCTCGACCCCATGGACTGCAGCCCAGCAGGCTCCTCTGTCCATGGGATTTTCCAGGCAAAAGCACTCGAGTGGGGTGCCACTGCCTTCTCCGAGCTTGGTTGTTAGAAGCCCAGAATTACATTGTTAAAGTGGTTTGAGCTTTAAAGAGGAAACAAATTGGTGGCGTGAAGAATCAGTGGAAAATTCTAGCATTTGGGGTGAGCCTGTGATTTTCCTTTTGAGTTTGCTGGTAAAACAAAACAAAAAAACAGAAACACCCGGTGGCTGCGGACACCGCTGCTCACGTGGGTGCCGCTGGCTGATTCTTGCCGAGTCTCACCGGCCAGGCTTGGAGGGGGCGCTGCTGCGCGGCATTTCTCTGCCTTTTCACAAGAATCCCACGAGGTCTCTGTGGCCTGTATGGTCCCTGAGCTGAAGCAGTGCGGTTGTTCTGAAAAGCCGTCTGCACAGCAGGTATCTCCTCCTGCTGAAGAGAAATCCGAGACATGCCTGGTTCCACCCACACTTCCCAGACCCCACTCCGCCTGTGCCCTCAGGGGCCAAGACCACCTCCTGTCCCACGTCAGTGTAGGGGGAACCTGAGCCACCCTAAGCAGCATTAATTGATACTCTTTGTTCCATTAAAAATTTTTTTAAGTTTTTTTTTTTTAATGTGGACCATTTTTTAAAGTCTTTATTGAATTTGTTGCAGTTTTCCTTCTGCTTTATGTTTTGATTTTTTGGCCAAGAGGCCTGTGGGATCCTAGCCCCCTGACCAGGGATGGAGCCCACACCCCCTGGATGTGAGGGTGAGGTCTTAACCACTGGACCGCCAGGGCAATCCCCCCAAGTACTTTATTTTTAAATGATTTCATATACTACATATATTATCTCATGGGCAAAAGTAAGAGTGCCTGCCCAAAACTCTGTTTTTGTTGCCATCTTCTTATTTTGGGACTTTGCTTTCCTTTGACACGGTTCTCAGGCCCCAGTTTGAGCTTGTATCCTGCTTTTCTCCCCCTCAGGGGTATATCTTAAGCATAACATTTGCCATGGCTTTAAACATGACACAGAGATAAGATTTTAACGGCTGTATGATATTCCATCCAGTGGGTGATCCAGTTACCCAATCGCTCATGCTTCAAAATATTTGTTTCCAAATTTGTACTGGCAAATATGTTCGTATGTACAAACACGGTAATAACTAGGATACCCTCTGTGTCACAGTCCAAGAATCACTGAGTTAAACATCGTGTGTAGTTGGAGATAACTGAGATTCTTTAATTCTTTAATAACATAAAGAAAGCTCTCTTTCAATGATCTAGTTTAAAACTCCTACCATGGTGAACTTGGTTATCTTATTAATTTTATCAATACATGGAGTGGCCCCTGACTTACAACCACTAACGTAATAACCAAAGAGAGATGTAAAGTGAAAAAAGCGCCATTTCATACTTTGTGTTCAATACAGATTTTCCAGAAGAAAAAAAATCTGATTTATCTTCACCTATAAGTTTGGCTTGTGAATATATCTTAGGGAAGGCAGACCCAGAGAGGGTGTATTAATAGGTTTGTAATGATATAAAATTTATTCTGGGGGTGAGGTAAAACTTAATGGTTCATAAATAGCAAATTCATTATATTTCTCATACTCAGGTTATATTAACACCATATAACATCTTTATGGTACCATTCGTAGCATTTAAATCCTTGGCTCAACTTGAAAAAACAAACGTTTCCAAATCTTGACCCTGAAATGATTAGCTAAATAAAATGTTTTAATAAATATTACTGAATGAGATCATGGTTTGTTGGGTCATAAACTGTCTTATAAATGTTTTATGTCATCTGTTACACTGCATTTTTAAATGTTAACAAATTAATTTACTTTAAAGGCCACATCAAGGTGAAAACACCTTGTTTTCACGGGGGCATTAGGCCACGGGACCATACATCACGCAGCCATTTCTCATCCAGCCACATCCCTGGCAGAAGAGATGTTAAGACATAAAAGGCTGTGTGGTTTGTTAAATATTCATTTATAATTTGCATTCATTACTAAATTATGTGTTGGGCTGATCTTTAATTTTAAACATACACACAGTGTCATAAAGCTCTCAGAATACATAATAAATATTTCATAATTTAGTGTTACTTTAAGCACTGACTAGAATGCACACAAATGTTTGTCAGTCATGATACCTAATTATTCCAAGGCAATCTGATCTGCATTGGGATTGAGCTCTATGATTCATTCCAGCCTTCCGGTGACTAAGAGAAATATCAGTTTAGGGGTGCCATCTTCTCGTGATGAATAAGGATCCCGAAGGCACCGCTGTCGCTCTTTGCCCCAAACCATTTCAGCCCCACGTGGTGACTTGTGAGGTGGTGGCTTAGAAGTGGCGGGCTTGTTTCTTTGTGTGGCCTCAACTTCACTTTTGGTTTGGGACCTTGAGAACTGATTTTCTTTGAGATTCAGTCCTGTGAATCGACTATCCCAGAATACAGTAAATTCCAGGCTAAGAATTTCCCATGCTTGAATAGTTGAGTATTTGACAAAGCTCCATAGCCGTGAGATTCAATTTGCATTTGCTAAACTGAAAAAGTACAGCCTTTGCGAGCAGGCGGCATGTGGCAGCGTGGTGATTTGTATTACAGGAGCCTGGTAGCTAATCGACTATCCCAGAATACAGTAAATCCAGGCTAAGAATTTCCCATGCTTGAATAGTTGAGTATTTGACAAAGCTCCATAGCCGTGAGATTCAATTTGCATTTGCTAAACTGAAAAAGTACAGCCTTTGCGAGCAGGCGGCATGTGGCAGCGTGGTGATTTGTATTACAGGAGCCTGGTAGCTGCCCAATGAACCATGTAAAAACAGTTCATTAAAATGTTTATGTGCTTGGCTGGTTAATGCAAAGAGAGCTTTATTGCAGCCTTATAAGCCCTTGGTAACTTCAAGATGGAGTCAGATCAATTCACTGTAATAACTCAGGCATATGCTTCACTTCTTCTGGAGGGGGAAGAGGATCCAAGAAACTTCCTTATCCTCCTTGCTCCTATGACCACCTCTTTTCAGGTTGTTGAAGTGAATATGGACTGTTTTCCTTTGGTTCTTTTTAAGCAAGATGAAATATTCTGAGTTCATTTGCAGGCAATTTGTAATAACTTTTTCTTTTTGCATAACACGATGGAGTTTTGATCATAATAAACCCTGATCAATGATGATGTGACATTTCTGCGTCTCTGCCTTTTGAATCATCTGCACTTTGTTTGGAGGTTAAATTTTCATGGAATCTTAACTGTGCTGATGCTGACGCTCCAATACTTGGGCCATCTGGTTCGAAGAGCCAGTCCATTGAAAAAGGCCCTGATGCTGGGAAGACTGAGGACAGGAGGAGAAGGGAGCAACAGAGGATGAGGCTTGGATGGCATCACTGACTCAGTGGACGTGAGTGTGAGCAAGCTCCGGGAGACAGTGATGGACAGGGAGGCCTGGGGTGCCGCAGTCCAGTCCGTGGGGTTGTAAAGAGTCAAACACGATTTAGCGACTGAACCACAGCTATTTTGAGCATCAGAAAATAATTGGTATCAAACTGGATGTCAGACATGTTAGTTTTCTCACCAGCGATTTTCCTTCATTTGCGTCAGTGATTCTGGGAATGCACGGACGTATTTTCAGCTCATGAGGGTATGGCTAAGAGACTAGGGTTAGTCATTTTTTTAAAAAAAAAAAACACTTAATTATTGGGTGTATAACAGAAAAATATATTTTTAAAAAACTTCCTTAAAACTGGGACTTCCTTGGTGGTCCACTGGCTAAGATTCTGAACTCCCATTGCAAGGGACCCGGGTTCAACCCCTGGTTGGGGAACTCCTAATAGATCCCACATGCTGCAACCAAAAGTTTACTCAACTAAGACCTCGACTAAGACCTGGGGCAATCAGATAAAATGAATAATTGAAAGAACCCCCATTGGAAATGGAAAAGTGATCCACATGGACATTCGCTTCCGTGGTACAGACAGAATTAGACCTTTAGAGGAATAACAGTGTTTCCAATCCATCTACACCGTCTTCCAATAAACAGTTTATTCATTAGTTGGGTATGCTCAAAACTGTCTCCAAAACTAGCAGGAGGAAGAAAGAGGCTTTCAGTTGGAAAACCAAAGGCACTGAAGTGTGAAAATAGTGTGATACTAAGACAGATAGCCTGTATGTTTTCTCTCCCTCCCTCATTACACATCACTATCGATTATAAGAAGTGGCACACGGAGGGAAGAGCCCAGAAGGCCCGGAGTCCGCGCTGACACTCAGAAGGCATCAGTTAAAATCAGGACTCCTCGCATGCAGCAGACTTCTCAGGACATTCTTAATGTTCTGTGCTCAGGCAAACCACGGCATCTTAATGTACTAGTGAACACCAAAAACCACTCCTGCCCTCCCACCTCCCACCTCACCCCGCGCTGGCGGCTCTTTTCCCCTAATCCCTAGGACTGTTCAACCCTTCAGTCAGGGAGTTGTTTGGGGATTTGGTGCCACATCAAAGAAAGATGAGTTTGACTCCAACACATGGTGAAGGCGAAAAGTGGAAGTATGAGTCGCTCGCTTGCGTCCGACTGTTGCGACCCCACGGCCTGCAGCCCCCCAGGCTCCTCTGTCCATGGGATTCTCCAGGCAAGAATCCTGGAGCGGGTAGCCATTCCCTTTGCCAGGGGATCTTCCCAACCTAGGGATTGAACCCGGATCTCCTGCATTGCAGGCAGATTCTTTACTGTCTGAGGCATCCGGAATATGTTCAAAATTGTTAGTAACACCTGAAACCAACATTTAGCAAAATGTTTCACACGTGGCAGTACTCAGTAAACTTTTGTGGGATGAATGAATGTTTCTAGGAGTGGTCTTTTAAAGTCTTTGAAATCCAGTGACTGGGTGTCCTCTTATCAATTTAGCAAAATGTTTCACACGTAGCAGTACTCAGTAAACTTTTGTGGGATGAATGAATGTTTCTAGGAGTGGTCTTTTAAAGTCTTTGAAATCCAGTGACTGGGTGTCCTCTTATCTGAGAATATGAGGCTGGAAGGAAAGGTAGAGAAGAATCCAGGAAATTAAATACTTACAGACAAGCATATGTCTGCTCTGGAGCCCTAGCCTCTCTTCAGAGGCACATGGAACACCATTTAACAAGCTTTTTAGCACACTGCTGGACACCAGATATTTTCCTTCTCTATGTGGGTTTTAGAGTAGCTTGTGTTGTTGAATTGGGTTTGGAGCCACATGCATTCAAGAGCACTCGATTGAGAATCTCTCTTATAAACTGCAATTCCATCAACTTTCATATAAGACTCAGGACGTGAGCAGTGCTATAGACTCTGGGGCATCCTTGCGACTGCAGGCGGGATACTTAAACACACTGACCCGAGGCTTACAGCAGCACGGTGGACCCAGGTCAGCGGCAGAGTTGGCCTTGGATGGCTGCCTCGAGCTTCAGAGGAGGCTCAGAGCAAACCGTGCTGAGAGAAGTGAGTCAGAGAGAGAAAGACAAATGCCATGTGACGCCACACAGATGCAGAGTCTAAAAACAGGGGGCAAGTGAACTTGTCGACATGCACAGAACAAAACCAGACCCACACACGTGGAAAACAAGCTATGGCCACTGTCGGGGGCGGGGGGATGGAGGGATAAGCTGAGCGACCGGGACTGACACACACACTCGGCTACCCACATGATAAACAACAAGGACCTGTTGTATAGCATGGGGACCTCTACGCAATACTCCGCAATGACCTACATGGGAAGAGAAGCTAGAAAGAGTAGCTCTGTGTGTGTGTGTAACTGACCCACATTACTGCACACCCGAAGCTAACACACTGTAAATCAACTACACTCCAATAAAAACCTTAAAATGAAGAATCACTCTTTCCCAGATTTGACTGAAATCTGTGTGTGTACGCACGGGTAACTATTCCTGTGTGAGTACAGCGACAGAGGGGACACTCTAAGACTTGAAACTCCATATCCCTGAGGTCAGGGCTTTTCAGATCCTGAGATGAAAACAGAGCTTGGATACGTTTAATTAAGCTTCCTCATCTCTCACAGCTTCAGAAAGCCTGAGTAGGGTGGAGAGGAAAGGCTTGCGAGGCATGTGGGTCCGTCCCCTCAAGCTCCCTCTGATTTAATTGAGAGTGTAAATGACCCCCAGTCCTGCAGCATCTCAACCTGATGTGTGTAATTGACGGCCAAACACGTTTTACAGGCTGTTAAATGGTGCGCCCACAAGGAAAGGTATATATGGTTGATTAAAGTGATTTTTGTACAAAAGGGTCAGAGCATTAACAAGTTAAAAGAAAGCATGAGCTCTGTTCTCATTCTTCTAACCTTTGTTCGGTTTTCTCCCATAATTGACACCACATGTTTACTATGCCTGTTTCGGTCAAATTTAAGGCTGTAAGTATTGTATGTATTTAGAAGTGCTCTTGAGATTAGGGCTCTCGCGAGTGCTCAGAAAGGTAGATTTCAGATATTATTGTAGCACATGATGAAGGGGAGAGATTGAAATAAACCCCTCCAGCGTGCCCGGCATTAAGCTGTCTGGCTGGCGATGGCAGACGAAAGAAACAGTCACTCTGAAAAGGATTCGAGTGGACATCTAAATGATAATTACCGGGTAATTTTGTTTTGGTTATAATTTGTGGTGTTATTTTTATAACTGACGTGAGACATAATAGATTTTCAGGGTTCTGCAACAACTAAGCAACAAATGGAAGCTGTCAGAAAATATTTGTAGGAACGGTTCTTGAAGAAAGCTGTGACGCTGCACAGGCCGAGCGTTTTCTCAGCCCGCACGTCAGCGGAATAGTTTCCTAAAAATGTAACTGCCCCGGCTTGAAACATTCCCTGATTTTCATTAATGGGAAACCCACAAGATCTCTTTCGGGGATCTTTCAACGCGTCCTGTGTCGCAACGTGAGCATCCCTGGGCCTCCGGCGCTGCGGGCGCCGTCCTCTCCCGCCCGTGGTCCGCCCCGGCCTCCCTCTCCCGCTCTCTGCTCCTCTCGGTCTCTCCGAGGGCGCTGCGGGCTCTGCAGCTCCTGGTCCCTAACTGGCAGCTCTCAGATCGACTGCATGTACTGACCTCTGCCCGAGCCGTGAACCGAGACCGACGCACGGACCACCCAGACTGCCCGCGACCACCAGACGGCACTTACACTCGGCCCTTCCCGCGCGATGTAATTTGGTAGGACTGACCTCTCTGCTCACATGGCTCTGATTATTCGCTGACTTGTAATTTTAGGTCTTTGTGTGCAAGTCTGATCTTCCTCGCCCGACGATAAGCTCCGGGACCACAGGAGGACACCGAGACATTCTGTGTGTCTGCCCTCACCCCCGAGCGTGGCGTGGTGCCCGCACAAAGTGGAAAGTCAGTAGGGACACGGAGTATCCTAAAGGGAACTGGCAATGCCCGGATTGGCCACGTCCCTGGCTAAATCTGCAGCTACTCAATCTACGTTTCCAGTACCTTATTTCCATAGGCAGGAAATCACGGGGAGGGGGGCGGATATATATTTAAATTTCTACAGTATCTTATTTCCAGAGATTTGAAATCAAGATGTTCCATCTTCCCTCACTGAGTAGGAAATAGCTCTCACGGCCTGCGGTGGCAGTACAAGGCTGAAGGAGTTATAATAATCCTTGGACTCAAATCTGATAACACATTTGATTAACTGGCTGGGGACTGGGACAAGCCTTGTGCGGGAAGCCGGCAGTTCTAATCTCCAGGCACAGAAACGGCACTTTTATGTAAGCAGTGGCTTTACTAAGGGAAATTCAACCAATCATTTAATTTCTTTTTAATTATAGGAAGAGGGAAACCAGCCCCAAGCACCCAGATACACGTGCTATTACAATAGGCTGGCATTGCATTTGGTTTGCTTCATGGTGATCTGGGGGAAATACAAGACGCTACCTACGTTTATTTATGAATGTTTCTGACTTTTCTAATTTTTCTTGACTCAGCTTTTGCATCACATGGAGATCTAAAATAATGAGATCAGCTCTTGCAGTAATGAAAGCACTTAGGACAAACCAGTGCTTTTCCATTTATGTTGTTTTCCAGAAAAAAAGACTCTTCCATTCCCAGCTATATTTGCCCTCAATTTCTGTCCAGTCCTTGATATTAAATTTTAATTGAGCTCAGATATTTTTCGAGTCACAAGCTCACGAGTGCCGACAAGACCTTTCTAATACGTTATAAAAGTGAAAATTCAAAAAGACCTAAGTTAGAAACCATGCTTCTGATGGTTTTTTTCCATGACTAACCCATGTCTATTCTCTATGAAATTGATGTCAAAAAAGCATTATATATTTTCAGTAGAAATAGAAGGCTGCCCTCTACTATCCTTGTCAGGACGCCGCATCCCTTTAATCATACTTTTCATTTCAGTACATTGAAATTTCCGTTACCAAGGACAACATCATAAATAAAAGTGTTTGTGAAATTTTACCTGCAGCTTTCTAACTTTGTGCATTAAGCATGAGGCCAGCAGAGAGGTGGTCAAATGTGAAAATTTATAATCATTTATTACGTACGGCTGAAGCAAGGAAGGAATAAAAGCGTGAAGGCACACATCTATAAACGGAAGCCGAAAAGCTTAAATGAAAAGTAAAGTGAATTTCTGTGTCTTGTCATAAAGTAATGAGAAGCTAGAGCTTTTATTCATAGCAACCCAAGATGCATTTACTCTCATCTAGCTTCGGCAGTAAACGCTTCCCTGATGTATTGCTTCGGACTTACAGAGAAGTATTTGTGCTCTACATAATAGTATAGTTAGGAGAATTACTGCATGGTTGAGAAGATTCTATAAAGGTTTATAGCTGGCAGTGTTACTGTAATTTAATCACAATGTAGCTAATGTCGTACTTTAATATCACAGGTTACTTTTTTATTTACCATTTATTAGTAACTGACAGAGTCAATCATCTCTACATCATAAACAAATCATGGGAGGGTCTGTAGGAACCCTAGAGCCCCAGCATAGATGGACTGTGTTGCCGTACACTAATACCACACTTCCTGTAATGAGCTAACCATCGGATTATTGTTTAGATCTGGGAAATATAAGTCAGGATCCTCGTTCGCAGCTCACTGGCCAAAGGAAACTCGAGAGCATTTTATGTCATCAATACAATTAACACTGCACACCCTTTATGCACGGAAATAGGTCATCAATCCAGTGTGAGCAACGATTAGAAGTGATTTCTGAAGAATCCTAAGGTATTTGGCTAGAGATCTTATCTGTTTTGTAATGTATTCATGAACGTTACCATAGTATTAACCTTAGTTTTTAACTGAAGTACAGTTGATTTATAACACTGTGTTTGCTTCAGGTGCACGGCATAGTGATTCAGTATTTTTGCAGGTTATATTCCATTATAGGTTTTTACAAGATAATGGGTATAATTTTCTGTGCTATGCAGTCGATCCTTATTGCTTACCTATTTCATATACAGTAATTTGTAAGCTTGAACTGATGCTTTCTCATTAGAATTTTCTGCAAAAAGATTTTGTTTTTACATTTGAAAATTAAAAGCAACTGCTATTATACTTTACTTATATACACTCGTTTTGCTAGATAGATGAGTAGATGGAATAATATATGTAGAAAGTGGAAATCAGTGGTTGTATACATCAAGCCATGTTGATCGATCGACGGGAGCATTAATCCAGACTAGTGAAAAAATGGGACTCAGAGTCAATCATCTCTACATCATAAACAAATCATGGGAGGGTCTGTAGGAACCCTAGAGCCCCAGCATAGATGGACTGTGTTGCCGTACACTAATACCACACTTCCTGTAATGAGCTAACCATCGGATTATTGTTTAGATCTGGGAAATATAAGTCAGGATCCTCGTTCGCAGCTCACTGGCCAAAGGAAACTCGAGAGCATTTTATGTCATCAATACAATTAACACTGCACACCCTTTATGCACGGAAATAGGTCATCAATCCAGTGTGAGCAACGATTAGAAGTGATTTCTGAAGAATCCTAAGGTATTTGGCTAGAGATCTTATCTGTTTTGTAATGTATTCATGAACGTTACCATAGTATTAACCTTAGTTTTTAACTGAAGTACAGTTGATTTATAACACTGTGTTTGCTTCAGGTGCACGGCATAGTGATTCAGTATTTTTGCAGGTTATATTCCATTATAGGTTTTTACAAGATAATGGGTATAATTTTCTGTGCTATGCAGTCGATCCTTATTGCTTACCTATTTCATATACAGTAATTTGTAAGCTTGAACTGATGCTTTCTCATTAGAATTTTCTGCAAAAAGATTTTGTTTTTACATTTGAAAATTAAAAGCAACTGCTATTATACTTTACTTATATACACTCGTTTTGCTAGATAGATGAGTAGATGGAATAATATATGTAGAAAGTGGAAATCAGTGGTTGTATACATCAAGCCATGTTGATCGATCGACGGAGCATTAATCCAGACTAGTGAAAAAATGGGACTCGTGTGCGGGGACCGTGGGATGTTGTGGAAAGTGGACTGAGGCCAAATCTGCATTACAGCCAAGTTTAGTTTTCCGACCGTGGACAAGTCTCCTGACTTTGGAGCATGTCAGTAGCTCCATCTGAAAAACAGGAGTAGTGGTGGACCTCCCTGGGGGGCCCAGTGGTTAGGACTCAGCTCTTCCACTGGAGGGGGCGAGGGTTCCATCCCTGGTGGGGAATTACGATCCTACAAGCCGTGGGGCGCAGCAAAATAAGAGAACAGAAGGAATACTGACACTTGCCCTACTCACCCCTCTATCGCTGTGAGAACCAAATAAGACATTATAGGAACAGCATTCTGCAAACTGAAGAGGCACAGGAACCATCTGTGCATTGGACATAAAAGACACTGAAATGAACATAGACTTGAGTGTTCAGAGCAGATACTTTGCTATAATATTTGAGCTACTTTTATGACAATATGGGTAAAAGAGTCAGGCCAAAAAAAAGTCTGTCATTTAGTTAGTAATTATTGAGCACCTCCTATGTGCCAGGCACTGGCAAGCCTGTTGTATTAAGAAGAGTTGATGAACATTTCTGAAGGGGTGATGAACTTGAACCAGGTTCAGTAAGAGTCCCATTCACCTCCTCTAGCCCCTTTACATGGAGGCGAAATCCTCCTCCATCCTCAGTGGGATCGATTACATTTCCTACATTCCTTAATTTCTGGGAATGTGCAGGCTTTCCAGTGCTCCACAGATGTTCAGCTCACGTAGGGCTGGTCCTGTGTGAAGTCGTTAGCCTCTAATTCAGTGACAATGACTGATCTCTGGTTAGGAGGTGATGCTTCTGGAAATAAAAATAGTCCTGCTGTAAAGAACAACCTTAGATTAACAACTCAAAGCAAGAGAAACAGTCTTCAGGTACCTGAAGTGACCGTTCAGTTGCGAACTGAAATGTCAACCGGGTGGTGGGCTTTATTGATCTTCCCATGGATATTATTTAGTTTGGGTGTCTGGGAGATCCCCTCCTTTGTCTGTCAAAACTCTTGCTGATTTTTCAAGGTGCCGTTAGAGGGTTTACCCCTCACATGCCATCACACTATTTCTTACTTATGATTCGAAGATTCTGCCTGTGTTCTGTTATTTCATGTGATTATTTAGTATAAATTTTTTAAAGCAGGGGTAGTCATCTCCTCCTTTGAGCTCCTTTTGGCTCTGGTAGCATGTCTTGCACAAGAAGCGAACCAAACAATCATTAAACCTGACTACAGCCACTTTAAGAAACTGTCCGACGTAGGTGAGCATACAACGTTAGGATTTTTATTAATAACACACTGGCGACCTCACAATTAACAGCTAAAGCTGGTTTAGGCGCTAAAGAGCAGTGGCTTGTTGGGTTGGTTTTCCCTTAGTGAAGTTGATTATAAAATATCACCAGTCCAGGGACCTCCCTGGAAGTCCAGTGGTTAAGACTCTGAGCTCCAGATGCAGGGGGCATGGGTGTGGTTGCCGGTCAGGCAACG
The DNA here is from genome assembly GCA_006408675.1 of Madoqua kirkii. Taxonomy (NCBI): domain Eukaryota; kingdom Metazoa; phylum Chordata; class Mammalia; order Artiodactyla; family Bovidae; genus Madoqua; species Madoqua kirkii. The sequence goes on from SJYC01057736.1 coordinate 30,301, forward strand.
AAGATCCCACATGCTGCGTGGCACAGCCAAAAGTGTCACCAGATCAAGCTTTAAATGCTGTTTAAAAATTTTGTTTAAATGCTGTTTAAAAATTCTATTTAAAAAATTCTGTTTAAAAAAATCTTATGACAGGCTCTTTAGTAAAAAGCAACATTAGTTCCTATGTTTTTTAGCACTGCAGTGGGTACAAAATAGACTCGAGAACATATAAGATTAAACACTTTCTAGGAGGCTTAGCTGTCTGAGAATTCTAACAAATCCAGTGGACTGGCGCCCATCAGAACAAGCCATTGCGAAGACCCCATGAGGAGGGGTTTGATCTTTGGGATTTCACGTTGATGAGATCAAAGGGGAAAGTGACGCGGTGAGGATGTGCCTGCTTTCCCAGCTTCCCCGTGATGGGGGCACGTTGTCCCCATTCTAGAATATGGAACATTTCATCTCAGGACAAGACAGTACAGAACTGTAGCAAAATAGATTTGATAAAATATGCCCAGAGCCTTCCTTGAAGGTAATTTTTAACCATTTTCTAAACACGTTTATCTTCCTTTTACTCTAAGATGTAGAAATAAGCTTAAATATTTGTGTTAGCGATAACAGAAAATCACGAGTCAGTGGACAAAAACAACCTTGGAGAAGCTCTCCGTGTTTAGCAGCTGGAGCACCAGGCACAGCCCTGGCCCCACAGTGTCACCTCTACACACGTAGAACGTTACTTTTTATTCGTTTCATGGCAAATGTCTCATTGTGCCTTTTAACATTAGCATGTATGTGCTTAGCTGTCCAATTGTGTCTGTCTTCGAGACCCATGGACTGTGGCCTGCCAGGCTCCTCTGTCCACAGGATGCTCCAGGCGAGAATATTGGAGTGGGTTCCCTCGCCCTCCTCCAGGGGATCTTCCCGACCCTGGGATCGAACCCACATCTCATCTCTTACCTCGCTTGCATTGTCAGATGGGGAGTTTTTTTTTTAACACTTGCACCACATGGGAAGCCTTTTAACATTAGGGACTAAGATGGTTTAGTCGAAGCTTAATAAAATTTTTGAAAGTCTACTCTTCAGATCTTTTCTAGGTGTTTGCACGCATGCATGGGTGTGCACCTGTGTTTTGGAGGATTCTGTGAGCAGAAAAACAGGGCTGTCCCGGTGGACTGTGCAGACCTGCCCACAAGGTCAGATGGCTTACCACATAGGATGCGGAATTATCTTCTTCACAAGGGATTTCATTAAGTAGGATCTCGCAAACAATATTTAAGACACATTTTCCCAGTTTCTTCTCAGTTTTGTTGTTTCTGTGTATTTCAAATGTCTATCCTCTTGGACTGGAATCTATTATCTTTTGCGATTTAAAAAGATTTTTTTTTTTTTTGCCAAATCTTGGAAATGATCATTCTTTCAAAGAAGGGATAAACACACATGAGTTTTTCATGGTTTGATTAATATTTAACTCTTTAATCCAAGTTTTGTTAAAGCAACATTTAAACCACTGTGAACCCTGGTACTTTTCCTTCACCTTTCAGCCCAGCTATCACTCCGTGGAGGCACTGGGGCTG
>SJYC01057737.1:0-17683 GCA_006408675.1 Madoqua kirkii
GCGCATTCCTTTCCCTCGCGCCCCTGACCAGTGATCCCAGCTGAACCTGACTGTGATGAGATGTTTCTTCCTATGACTGGTTTTATTTTGTGATGTGTAGATGGCAAACACCATGGAAACAGGAATAAGTTCCGGTTTTGTTCAGCCTTGAGTTCCTAGCGAGGCGGAGGCGGCGGTGATGGTGCTGAAGATGGAAAGAAGTGGCAGACCCAGCACACAGTTAGGGTGTGAGTCTGTCACGACGGGACAAAGTTCCTGGCTCACAGAACTGGGTGAGGGGTGGCGTCATTTTCCAACAGAGGAAAACCTGGAAGAGGGCCAGCTGGATGTGCCTTGCAGACACGCAGTGGAGATGCGAGCAGACGGCTGTCTACCTGGGGCTCCAGAGAGCGAGCAGGGCTAGAAATGACCTGCGACTCCTGAGTGTGCTCACAGTGAAGACGCCTCAGGAGAGGTTTTAGCGTGAGAAAAGTACGGAGCTGGGAGCAGTCCTGCAGAAAGCCTAGGGAGAATGAGGCTGAGGAGGAGACAGCTCCCGCTCCAGCTCCCGCTCCAGCTCCCGCTCCCTGATTTCTGGTAGCCAGGATATTGGACTGTTTCTTTTTATGGGAAAAAAAAAATGATCTCATATTCTACAAACTCTGATCTGAGTCATTTGTGTCTCGAGACAAATCTAGATGGTTACTCATGGTTCTAATATCTTTAATTGAACAAAGATGTGTTGGCTTGTGATGCAGTTAGACCACGTAGTTCTTCTGTTCAAAAAACCCTTCCAAAGGTTAAAATATTGCTATTTTATCTCCTGTTTCCTGAGTTACAGTGAGGTTGATCACCTTTTCCTTTTCTTACATAAATAGGTAGGTGGGAGCTGCCTTAAGATTTAGAGTGGGGGGTGGGGGAGAGGAGGACCTGGGGAGGCACATTTCTAGACCCCTGGTAGCTCAGTTGGTAAAGAATCTGCCTGCAATGCAGGAGATCCTGGTTCGATTCCCGGGTCTGGAAGATCTGCTGGAGAAGGGACGGGCTACCCACTGCAGTATTCTTGGGCTTCCCTTGTGGCTCAGCTGGTAAAGAATCCACCTGCAATAGGGAAGATCTGGGTTTGATCCCTGGGTTGGGAAGATCCCCTGGCGAAGGAAAGGCTCCCCACTCCAGTGTGCTGGCCTGGGGAATCCCATGCCCTGTATAGTCCAGGGGGTCGCAAAACGTCGGACGTGACTGTCACTTCCCTTCCCAGCTGCAAAACCTCTCCTCCCTCTTCTCCTATCGCCAGAGGCCTGACCACAGTTTACTTGGAATAATTCTCGGAACAGAAGCAATCACCTCGCCTGGGGAGAGGCCCAAGCTGCCGGGAAGCCTGGACTCCCAGTTCTCAGATGGAAGACCCTCTGGGGGGTGCAGGGTGGAGGGGCGGTGGCCATCCGTGCCTGAAGCCAACAGCCTAGATGCCTTTGCGGGTTTGCCCCTCTGCTGACAGGGGGGAGGGGGCCTTGGGGTCATTTCAAGGGAAGGCCAAGCACGACGTGGCCTGGAGTGTGTCCGTGAGGCTGAGGAGGTCACTTGCAGTGGGGGCGGTTCGGGGAGAAGGGGTTTTCAGGGAGTGAGGAGCGGGTGGGAGGTGCAGGGATGCTGAGGAGGCAGCAGAAGACGCTGCAGATCTGCTGCTGCCAAGAGCTGGGGGCTGGAGAGGAGGAAGATCCACGGGAGGGTCGGTTTTCTGTCTTGGAGGGGAGCATATTTAGTCTCTTTGGCAAGGATCCTGCCGAGAAGGTGAGGTGAGTGTTCCTGGGAGGGAAGGGGCGAGGACGCACACTGGGGGTAACGCTCCTGAGAAGGCCCCAGAGAAGGGGACCAAGGGCCGGGAGGCCTTAAGGGGCAGGAGGGGAGGGCAGGGCAGGCGGGTTTAGGGGACTGCAGAGGTGCCCTGAAACAGGCACGGGTCCTCTGACCCTGCAAAGGAGGCAACCGAAAGTAGTTTAGAAACCTGGGGAAAATTCTCCCCTTGGAATGGTGAATTCGTGGACGTTAAAAAGCCTCTGCCCTAATTCTTTTGGCCCCAATCGAAAGTGAAATTTGCTCAGTCGTGTCCGACTCTTTGTGACCGGGTGGACTATACAGTCCACGTGGCCATACAGTCTAGGCCAGAATACTGGAGTCGGTAGCCTTTGCCTATTCCAGGGGATCTTCCCAACCCAGGGATCCAATCCAGATCCCCGAATTGCAGGCAGATTCTTTATCAGCTGAGCCACAAGGAAGTCCTACTTTTGGTCTCAAATGAACAGTAAATATGTATTGAACTGAACTGAGAAAAGTCTCACTATTTCTTAAATCTCCCCTTCAGTTCAGTTCAGTTCAGTTCAGTTCAGTTGCTCAGTCGTGTCCGACTCTTTCGACCCCATGAATCGCAGCACACCAGGCCTCCCTGTCCGTCACCATCTCCTGGAGCTCACTCAGACTCACGTCCATTGAGTCTGTGATGCCATCCAGCCATCTCATCCTCTGTCGTCCCCTTCTCCTCCTGCCCCCAATCCCTCTCAGCATCAGAGTCTTTTCCAATGAGTCAGCTCTTCGCATGAGGTGGCCAAAGTACTGGAGTTTCAGCTTCAGCATCATTCCTTCCAAAGAACACCCAGGGCTGATCTCCTTCAGAATGGACTGGTTGGATCTCCTTGCAGTCCAAGGCACTCTCAAGAGTCTTCTCCAACACCACAGTTCAAGAGCATCAGTTCTTCGGCGCTCAGCCTTCTTCACAGTCCTGCTTGACAGGCGGATTCTTTGCCACTGAGCCGTCTGGGAAGTCTGGATTACAGCTATCTAACTAGTGGCTCAGTTCTAGAAAAGGGAGTCCACATGCAACTTCCAAAGAGGAACTGAAATGGAGGGGAGGGGAGAGTGGCAGGAAGAGGACGGTGGGCAAGGAGGCTGAACCGGGGAAGCGATTGCCTGACGCACTTCGTCCTTGCGGGCTGTGACCCCGACTCCCAGCAGGCGATCCTGGCACCGTCTCCCACCCACAACACCTCCCCCAGGAGAATTTAACGACCAGCCGGATAAGGAGAGAGAAAGCAGAGATGTGGGAGCAAGATTAGGAGATTTAGGGTGGTGCTTGCCACCTTCATCAGACTGCCAGCATGCCCGGGAAGCAGGCAGGCCCTGGACCTGCCCACACCCAAGCCGGTGAATCTTGGGCCGGAGGAGGGGGGCGGCTGCCCGGTAACTCGCGGGCACGCTGAGGTGGGAAGACTCCGAATCTAGGGAAGCGCCAAGAGGGCGGTGGTGGGAAATCGTAACGGGAAATAAGCTGAGCTTTCCGGCTCAGTCTTCAAACCTTAGTCTCGGCGCTTGCTTTGCTAGCACGTATACTAAAAATAACGTACAAACATCAACAACGAAAATCAAATAAACACAATTACTTATAGCTTACTGGGATTATTTTTGGAAGAAACATTAGGAAACTTAAAATGTACAGATAATAAAAATCACAGAAAGTTCAACAGTTAGAGAAAATCCCCACTACTGTTCCGGCTACTGTTCCAGTCTTTTTTCAGTATTCAGAGCTCAATATATTTATACGACTGAGGTCACCTGCTCTATCCTCTTTTTCTCCTGACACTGTATCTATCATAAGGAAAATTTCAAGTTGCTAAAAAGCCTTTGAAAAATTAATGACTGCTTAAAGCAGAGACATTACTTTGCTAACAAAGATCCGTCTAGTTAAGGCTATGGTTTTTCCTGTGGTCATGTATGGATGTGAGAGTTGGTCTCTGAAGAAAGCTGAGCCCCGAAGAATTGATGCTTTTGATCTGTGGTATTGGAGAATACCCTTGAGAGTCCCCTGGACTGCAAGGAGAGCCAACCAGTCCATTCTGAAGGAGATCAGCTCTGGGATTTCTTTGGAAGGAATGATACTGAAGCTGAAACTCCAGTACTTTGGCCACCTCATGCGAAGAGTTGACTCATTGGAAAAGACTCTGATGCTGGGAGGGATTGGGGGCAGGAGGAGAAGGGGACGACAGAGGATGAGATGGCTGGATGGCATCACGGACTCGATGGACGTGAGTCTGGGTGAACTCAGGGAGTTGGTGATGGACAGGGAGGCCTGGTGTGCTGCGATTCATGGGGTCGCAAAGAGTCGGACACGACGTAAACAAACTGAACTGAACTGAATTGAATGTTATCACTTGGATGAAAGGAACTATCAACAATGTTTTTGTCATTGGACATTTAAGTTTCTGTTTTTTCCCTATTTTATTCAGTATATGGGGCTTCCTGGGTGGCGCTAGTGGTAAAGAATCTACTTGACAATGCAGGAGACTCGGGTTTGATCCCTGGGTCAGGAAGATCCTTTGGAGAAGGAAATGGCACCCCACTCCAGTGTCTGGGAAGTGCTACAGACAGAGGAGTCTGGCAGGCTACAGTCCATGGGCTCGCAAAGAGTCGACATGACTGAGGGCTGAGCGCCATTCGGTGCGTAACATACAGCTTTGCTTGTTTAGGATCCAGCCTTACTAAGCTAGTGGGCCCCCTGCTCGTGTCTCTTAGAAAGCTCCAGCAGGCCTCACTGCGGAGCCCCGAGAGGCGTGCACATCAGGTGTTCTCAGTACTTTGCTTCCTGAGAGGTACGTCTGTCGAGCTGGGGTCCCAGGGGAGGGTTCTCTCTGCATGTACAACCACGGACTGGGAAATGAACTTGGCTTAGAAGGATATTGTCAGAAAGAGTGAATGAAACAGCTGTCTTAATAAAATCAAAACCAGGGGATTTTGCTGAAGCTGCTTTCAAAACATGAATGACCCATGCCAGACATAAGGAAAGAATAAAGATCGAAAGGTTTGGTTTCTATATGATTGTTTTGGAATTTTTCCAGTTACAAAGTGTTATTTACTAGTACTGTAAAAGTATGCCAAAAATACATCTTTGAGTGCAGAAGAGATAATTAGGTTTCACTGTCCCAAGTCAAAAGGAAAAGAGTTATTTTCTGTCTGATCTCTCAAACTCTGGCTACCTGCCTCGTACTGCGATTTCACACTTTGGCGTGGCCTTCGGGCAGACACCCGGAATGGTACCAAAGTCTGCCAAATGACCCTTTCACCCGCTTTTCAAAGGAAACTAGCCATCTCAAATCTATATTTAGAGGATAGCTAAACTTAACCATTGCTTATGAAAATTATTGTTTTTTGTGTCATATTTCTCACAGTGCAGCTATCCCAGATTACAAGCCAACAGAAGTCATGGAATTTATAATAAATGTAAGTTATCTCAGCTGACTCTTCAAGCTTATAGAGCTTTAACTAGATTGTGTCCATTTCCCTGCAAAACAAACCTTAGGCAAATTTTTGGAAAAGGCAGACTGTGTCTCTGGATATTCTTGCGTTGATTTTTCGGGTTCCTTCCATGTTCTGCTTTTTCCCTACGTGCAAACCAGGAATCTCCATTATTAATCAGCACATCAGGTGACTCGGAGGCAGGTGATAGGTACATAACGGGAAGAGGCACAGATGGGCAGGATTATGTAACTACTGCCAGTGGGTGGGTGAATTATTTTGGGCTTTTTCCTGTGTTTCCTAAAATAGAAGCAGGGAGGAGGCCCCAAATCTGTCTCCCTCTGGGCTACATTTATTCCTCAACTACTCAATCATTCGTTCCCTCACTCATTAATTCCCTTATTCATTCACTCATTAATTTACTCATTCAATCAAACATTTAACAGATACATCTTAAATATAAGTTCTTATTAAACTGTAGGGAGTGGAGGGTGAGGCACACCCAAGGTGGAAAAGACTATACTGGCCATGAATTCTAGGGTGGAATTTGCACACATTAACAAGCAACCACAGTGAGAGACAAAATTCAAGAAATCCCAAAGGATACCTGCAGAGTACATCCTGTGAAGTGCCGGCCTGGATGAAGCACAAGCTGGAATCGAGATTGCTAGGAGAAATATTGATAACCTCAAACACGGGAATGACACCACCCTTATGGCAGAAAGAGAAGAAGAACTAAAGAGCCTCCTGATGAACATGAAAGAGGAGAGTGAAAAAAATGGCTTAAAACTCAGCATTCAGAAAACGAAGATCATGGCATCTGGTCCCATCACTTCATGACAAATAGATGGGGAAACAATGGAAACAGTGAGACTTTGTTTTGGGGGGCTCCAAAGTGCAGATGGTGACTGCAGCCATGAAATTAAAAGAAACTTGTTCCTTGGAAGAAAAACTTGACCAATCTAGACAGCATATTAAAAAGCAGGGACATTACCAACAAAGGTCCATTTGGAAAAAGCTATGGTTTTTCCAGTAGTCATGTATGGATGTGAGAGTTGGACTATAAAGAAATCTGAGCACCAAATTGATGCTTTTGAACTGTGGTATTGGAGAAGACTCTTGAGAGTCCCTTGGACTGCAAGGAGATCCAACCAGTCCATCCTAAAGGAAGTCAGTCCTGAATATTTATTGGAAGGACTGATGCTGAAGCTGAAACTCCAATACTTTGGCCACCTGATTCAAAGAACTGACTCATTTGAAAAAACCCTGATGCTGAGAAAGATTGCAGGTGGGAGGAGAAGGGAACGACAGAGGATGAGATGGTTGGATGGCATCACTGACTCCATGGACATGAGTTTGAGTGGAGAGGGAAGCCTGGTGTGCTGCAGCCCATGGGGTCGAAAAGAGTTGGACACAACTGAGTGAATGAACTGAATTGAAAGGATACCAACATTTTCAGAAAGTCTTTTTTTTTTCCAACTTATTTCTACTTCATTTGACTTCAAAAGAGGGTTTGGGGTAGCTCTAGGGATACATGTAATGCAACAGAATAAAAGTAAAATAGGTGAGAAAGGCAGAGGAACACGAGGGTAGAAAAAGATGAAATCAGAGTCAACACCATACACGGAATGTCTATCTTCAGTTGAGCACGTGCATGAGCTGAGGTGGGCTGCACACTTGGGTCTGAGCTTTCTCAGCTGCCAAAGGAGAGAGTCCCATCCTGTGGTGAGTTCACTGTGTCCATAAAATACAAAGTTTCCAGGGACTGAGGTCTGAGAGAAATCTCTTTTGTGCGTCTCCATTTAGGGTACTTTCGTGAGGCAGTGGACACTGTTCCCAACCACATCCCTTGCAAAATACAAAGCTGTGTTTCACAGAGCTATCTATTGTAATGCTAAAATGCAAAACGATGAAGTTGGACCCTTACCCCACCCCATATACAGAAATTAACTCAAAATGGACCAAAAACCTAAAAGTAAGCCCTGACACTAGAAAGCTCTTAGGAGAGACTTCCCTGGTGGTCCCTGCTTCCACCCAGGGGATGTGGGTTTGATCCCTGGTCAGGGAACTAAGATCCTCTATGCCTTGTGGTGAGACAAAGAAAAAAAACAGCAAAAGAAAAGAAAAACACTTAGAAGAAAGTGTAACAACAAATCTTGGTGACCTTGGATTTGACAATGGACCCTTCTCTATGGCATCAAAAGCACAAACAATAACAACAACAGATAAATGGGACTTCACCAATATAGAAACATTTTGTGCTTCAAAGGACCCAACAAAGAATGAAAAGACCACCTGTAGAGTGGGAGAAAATACTTGCAAATATAAGGAACTTCTTTCTAGAATATAATACTGGCAGTATTTAAAAAAAAAACGTATACAACTCAGTAATAAAAAGACAAATAATCCAATTTAAATAATGGGCAATAATGGGCTTCCCTGGTGGCTCAGATGGTAAAGAATCTGCCTGCAATGCAGGAGACCCAGGTTCGATCCCTGGGTCGGGAAGATCCCTTGTAGAAGGGCGTCTTCTCCAAGATTCCCTGGATTCACTGGAGTGGCTACCCACTCCAGTATTCTTGCCTGGGGAATCCTGTGGACAGAGGAGCCTTTTGGGCTATAGTTCATGGGGTTGTAAGAGTCAGACGTGACTTAGCAACTAAACAACAGCAACTTGGGGAGGACTGCTACCAAGGTGAGATGTCCCCATTTCAGAGGCTGCTGCTGCTGCTAAGTCGCCTCAGTCGTGTCCGACTCCGTGCGATCCCATGGACTGCAGCCTAGCAGGCTCCTCTGTCCATGGGACTTTCCAGGCAAGAGTAGTGGGTTGCCATTGCCTTCCTGGATTTCAGAGGATACATGGTGCTCATGTTAAGCAGTGAAAGAGGCAAATCAAAAGACCAGGTATTACATAATTCCATTTATAGGGAATGTTCAGAACAGACGAATCTGTAGAGACAGAAAGCAGACTAGTGGTTGCTTAGAGCAGGGGCAGAGAGACAAAGAAGAGGGGTAATTAAAGGGCGGCTTTTTTATTTTTTGGTTAGGCAACTTAAACGTTCTAAAATTGACGGTATTGATGAGAATACAGCTCTGAGTGTTCTAAAAGCCAAAAGCCATTGAATTGGACACTTTGAGTTAACATTTATATCTCAGTAAAGATGCTACCAAAACAAAAACGATCCTCGGAGAATTTAAAACATTGCAGTCAAGTATGTGGCCCTCTGATGGTCTGACTTGTCCCAGAGAAGCGAGAATATCTAGAAAAAGACATGCTGCATATCTTTCTGAAAATCATCCATTCATGTCATTTCTCATAAGTGAGCTCTGATGCGAATGGAGTACCAGAGAGTTCACATTACGCTTTCTGGCAGGATCCTAAAAATACAGTTTTTTTTTTTAAATGATTAAAGATAAATTCTTACACCTTGGCAATCCAGGATGGTGTTCTTTCACAAGGCCTGATGGTTTAGACATCCTCTGGTGAGAGTGCGCTGGGGTGTTTGGATGACGGGACTGCTCGGTGCTGAGAATTAAGATGAAACAGCGATTTTAGTCACCAGGACGACTGTTCACCACGAAGAACGAACCTGAAGCATCACACCCGATGTGGCCCCAAGTACCACGATGAGCTGAGACGACAAAAAAACAGTAACGTGGTATCTATCCTGGTTTTCTTAAAGTAAGTAAAACAGATACTGTAACTAAAAAGATAATTATTATTGTTTTGAAGACGGGTATTCAAGGGGCAGTCTGACACAAGCTCTGGGTGAGTCATCATCATCCGCACGGCTTCACGATGCCTTGTGTGATGTGTCAAGTTCAAGTATTATTACACTGCCTCCCTCAAAAATAACTACAGTACAAGGAGGGGAGGCCAGAGGTCACCCTGTTCTGGGTGGAGAGCTGCAGATCGGTCTCCGTGGCGCACTGTTCTGGTCAGAAGGGGCGCAGGGGAGGCGTCCTGGGCCGGCGCCTCGCCCGCCGCGTGCCCGCTCGGAGCCCGGGCTCCCGCCGCAGCGCTGCCTGTGGGCGCCCGGCCCGCCTGCTCCGCGGCCCGCCTGCTCCGCGGCCCGCCTGCTCCGCGGCCCGCCTGCTCCGCGCGCTTTCTGTCGCCGCTGTCACACTGGAGGCCACTCAGGTCCGCCTCTGCGACCCCGAAGCTCCGCCTCTCTGCCTCTGAATGCTGCACACAGGCCTCGTCTCAGGCGCTGGCCCCGCCCCAGGTCAGCCTCTGTCCAGTATTTGTGTTGGCGTGTGGGATCCTAGTTCCCTGACCAGCGATCAGACCTGCGCCCCTGCAGTGGAAGGATGGAGCCCTAGCCTCTGGGTCGCCAGCGCGTGCTGCTAAGTCACTTCAGTCGTGTCCGCCTCTTTGTGACCCCACGGACTGTAGCCCGCCAGGCTCCTCCGTCCGTGGAATTTTCCAGGCCAGAACACTGGAGTGGGCTGCCGTGCCCTTCTCCAGGGGATCTTCCCCACCCAGGGGTCAAACCCGTGTCTCTTCCGTCTCCTGCACCGGCTGCTGATACTGCTGCTGCTAAGTCGCTTCAGCCGTGTCCGACTCCCTGCGACCCCGTGGACTGCAGCCGGCCAGGCTCCTCCGTCCCTGGGATTCTCCGGGCACGAGCACCACTGGCAGGCAGGTTTTTACCACCAGCGCCACCTGGGAATTCATGCTGTAGTTCTGATTTATTCCCTTCAAAAATGCAGATGGTAAGAGAAAATAGCATGTTACAAAACAGAAAATAGTGTGGTCCTGTTTTTTAAATACGTACATTCATATCAGTAAGCATGGCGTTTCCTTTTTGGGGGCCACGTTGTGTGGCTTGTGGGATCTCAGTTCCCTGACCACGGGCTGACCCCGGGCCACGGCAGTGAAAGCGCCACATCCTGACCACCAGTTTCCTTTTTTTACCGACAGAAGCGAGATGATACAGCTTGGCAGCTTAGGTTTTTATGTTTTATGCCATCGACCTCTCTCCGTACTTAACAATGACAAAACGTAATTATAAATCATGTTTGTTTTCTTTGATGCTATGATAAACACAGGTTCGTATGTATTTTAAATGCAATCACTCCTAGGGAGAAGAATGTGGGGTGATTTTTACTTTCCTCTTTGTGCTTTTCTTGCTGTTTAGCCGCTAAATTTGCGTCTGATTCTTTTCGATCCAAGCACGGTAGCCCTCAGGCTCCTCTGTCCCCGGGATCTTCCAGGCAAGAATCTTGGGGCCATTTTCTCCCCCAGGCATCTTCTTGACGGAGGATCAGAGCCATGTCTCCTGCACTGCCGTTTGCCACTGGGCCACCAGGGACGCCCCTGTGTATTTTTCCCACCAGATTTTTTTTTTTAACAATGAAGAAACATTTTTTTAAAAAGCAATAGATCGCTCTTTTAATTATAAAAAGCTGGTCTACATAACAAAAACAAAGAAGATAAAACTCTGATTTCAAGTCCTCCAAATAAAGCACAAGAGAGGAGAGGCAACTGGATGGTTTCTGTGAATAAGATCTGGGGTTTTCAGTCACTTCACGCATCTCACTCGAACCCAGGAACCCTGGGGAGTCTGTGGTGCTGAAATTCTAACGCGCTTGTAGGAAACGCTAACGTTCAGTTACAGCATGCCGACTGCTGCTTTGGGCTTGTCCAGACACTCGCAGATCAGCTCCAGTTGTGCACGGTCGACAGAGGCCTTACAATCCAGGGGCTTCTCAGACAGAGGACAAAGACCACAGGTCAGTGTTGAGAAAACCCCCAGCAACCGGCACAGAAGGGCCGGTGCAAGGGGACGCGGGTTGGTGTCCTCAAATGTTTCCTGCCTTTGAAAGCGGGATGGAGTCCTTCCGTGTTGCCCCAAAGAGCCAAACCAGGGCAAGGCAGTGGGATTCCCGCGGAGGCCGCGTGCGGCCCGACGGCCTGCTCGTCAGCGCTGGCTGCCATTCCCACCGCTCTCAGCGCTTGCTCTCCGGGAGGTCACGGCCCTGGGGGCTGGTCCAGACGACTGCCAAGCCCCCTTCTGCCCGTGAAGGCATATCCTCAGGGGCCCCGTAATCTGCTCGCTTCTCAGTCTCTGTCTTCAGCCACTTCGTCCAGTCGCTCAGTCGTGTCCGACTCCCTGAAACCCCATGGACGGCAGCACACCAGGCCTCCCCGTCCATCACCAACTCCCGGAGTCCACCCAAACCCATGCCCATTGAGTCAGTGATGCCATCCAACCTTCTCATCCTCTGTCGTTCCCTTCGCCTCCTGCCTTCAATCTTTCCCAGCATCAAGGTCTTTTCCAGTGAGTCAGTTCTTCATATCAGGTGGCCCAAGTAATGGAGCCTCAGCATCAGTCCTTCCAATGAATAGTCAGGACTGACTTTTAGGATTGACTGGTTGGATCTCCTTGCAGCCCAAGGGACTCTCAAGGGTCTTCTCCAACACCACAGTTCAAAAGCATCAATTCTTCAGTGCTCAGCTTTCTCTGTGGTCCAACTCTCACACCCATATATGACCACTGGAAAAACCATTGCTTTGACTTGATGAATCTTTGTCAGTAATGTCTCTGCTGTTTAATATGCTGTCTAGGCTGGTTATAGCTGTCATCGCTGTCTTATCAGTTACTTTGAACTACAGTCTCATGGGGAGGAATAAACTAGGAGCTTGGGTTTAATATACACACACTTCTATACAAAAGATGGATTAGCCATGAAGGGCCTTCTATTGAGCACAGGGAATTCTACTCAGGACTCTGTAGTAACCTGTGTGGGAAAAGAATCTCAAGAGGAATGAACATTTGTATATGGATAACTGTCTCAATACAGGAAAGTTTTGCTAAAAACAGACAGGCAGTGCTGCCTGAAATTGGCAATGACGACTCGACCGCCCCCCCTCTCCCGATGACCCACCAGAATCACTCGGCAGGCCTCCCATTGACTGGAGCACTTCTGTTGCAAGGACACTTCTCTGTGAATCGCTGGTGCCTGCGCCGGTTACAGTCAGGCTTTTAACGCTTCAAATGCTATGAATAAGGCTATTTTACCACAGCTCTTTAAAGATGGCCATTTTGACCAGGTATTCTGTGTGAGAGACATTCTCACCCCTTAAGGCTGAGCCTCGTGTTAACTGTGACCAGTACTCCTCTTCTGCTCCGTGCCTGAGTCTGGCTCCGTTACGGAACCTTCCCCACTCCTTTACTCCTATCCCGCAGAGGTCTAAGCGCTTCCTCATCCTCTCCCGTCGAGGAAAGGCTGAGATTCCTCAGGAAACGGTGCAGAAGGCCTTAGGTAGATAGGAGGCATGACTTCTCATCTCCCTCCGGGCCCCCTTCCTTAGATGCAGAAATCTGAAAGGCAAGGAGGCAGATGAAGGAGTGAATTAAGATGCTAAAATAGTGCCTCATTGGCTGGGATGGGATTGCTGTTGTTCAGCTGCAAAGTCTTGTCTTACTCTTCGGCGACCCCATGGACTGTAGGCCTTCAGGCTCCTCTGTCCATGGGATTTCCCAGGCAAGACTATTGGAGTGGGTTGCCATTCCCTTCTCCAGGGGAGCTTCCTGACCCAAGGATTGACCCTGCATCTCCTGTGTTACCACTGAGCCACCAGGGAAAGCAAACTCCTGAAGGGAGGCTCATTTTTAAAGTGAGATTATTTATTGATTGTTTTTAATCTCTGTTTCCTTTCTATTATCCTCTATAATGAGAAACCCTTTATTTGGTCTTGCTTAGAAGTTTCACTTCCAATGAAGAATCATAAAGGATTAATTTACTGATTTGTTGATTTCCTCAATTATCCATTCACCAATCCATCACACCTGTTTTGAACACTGTGTTCAACAGGCAGGGAGATGAGAAGGGACAAGACACAGACCTGCCCACCAGGTGCCCATTCTGCCAACTGGGCAGGAGCTCCCTCCTTGGTGCTCTCCAAACAGTAAGGTCAACATTGGGACACCGGGGATGTCATCCTATTAGAGAATTCTCTTCCCAAGGCCAGTCTTGAAGAAGTGGGTTTGCGTTGAGACGGCAGCTCTCTGGGGAACTCCTGTTCACCCTTGAAAGTTACAGATGACACTTGGTGTGCTGCCTGGCTTACCTGGTAAGTGCTGCCTGGCTTGTCCTGGTGTTGCAGGATAACGAGTAATTCCCCAGACAACTTGGGCACTTTGCTGTTTACCTTTTGTCTCCCTCTCCCAGAGAGTTAAGTCCTCCGGGAAGGACTGAGTTTTACCCCTGCTGCACCCCAGCGCCTGGCAGTGGGTTGGGCACACAGCTGGCACATGTTGGCACCCTGTCTCCGGAAGGGGAGTTGGGGCTGCCTCTCTGTTCGGATCTCTCTGTAACTGTCGGGGATGCCAAGGCGCTGGACTGGCTGAGCAGCAAGGGGAGGGAGGCTTGGAGAACTCCCTTTTACTTAAGGGACAGTTCTTTCCATTCCCTTAAGTCTCAGCGCTGTCTGTCTTCCATGTGACGCTTCCAGATGGGTTTTCCCCTCGGTGGGGACTGCTGGCCACGAGTCCATCATCTCTGCACATCTGCGCTTCATCCAGAGCAGCGCAGTGGAGTCCTTGTGTTCAGGGGTCCTGCCCTCTGCACCTCACGTGCTGCTCGGAGCCAGAGAAAGGAGTCATTATCGTTAGGTATGTTACCCTGGATGCCCTATACCCATGGTAATCAGATTTTATAAACAAAAATCAATGCTTATGTTCAGTTGTGGAGGGAGAGACTCACGGGATAAGGCAGAAATTGGGGCGTAGTGGACGTGACGTCCATGGTGGGGTCACTGGGCCCTCCCCAAGTCCAGTTCTCAGAGTGGCTCGTGTGTGCCTTCCTCTTTTAAAGGTGCCACAGCGGTTAGCAGGGTTACTAGAGCACCGAGCTGTCCTTGCGTCTTATTCCGTGAGAAGGGCCGCGCACTTGGACCTGGGCTTGAGTTCCGGGCTCTGTTACCTACTGACCTATGACACTGGGCGAGTAGGTGGACATCTCTCGCCTCTCCGCGTTCCTGTGGCAGGGTGAGCTGGAGAGCAAGGGCGCTGGAGCACACCACCTGTCTAGTAGACACCAGGGCACCGCGTACACGCTAAGGCTGCTTCTGTTTCCTCAGCTCCTGGGGATGGGCTGAAACGATCACTTTATAAAAGAACCAAATCAGGTTAAACCAAAACAAGATTCAAAAAAAATGTTAAAACAGGAAAAGACAACAGCTTTAAAGTTCTGGCTTCCAAATTCCTGAATATTTCACTCCAGGAGCCGTGGTCACGTTCAGAACAGCCTGGGTTACACTTGGACTTGGGTTCCCTCGCCCCACTGTGGGCGCCAGGGCTGGACACTGTGCATTCCTTGGGGTCAACAGAGGCCAACTTCCCTCTGTGTAAGGCCCCACTCCGCCGAGTGCAACGCTGATTCTGCTTTTGTCATGGATGTTGATGAGCGCTGTTCAGAGTCCGATTCACAGTCTTGTCAAAATCACATTCTGCATTTCTTCAAACAGATACTGCAGTGTATGGTTTATCATTTGGGGCAGAAACTCACGTTCTCTGAAGATCTGCTTATGTGATGTTTCTCAGCAAGTAACATTGTGAAAGTTGGTGGTTGTCTAATAAAGGTTCCTGGTTTCAAAATCAGTGTATTTCCTTGTTTCCTTATAAATGTTTAAGTTCATTCTTGATGGGTTTTCCCTAAATTTTTCCAAGCTATAAAAACAGGCTGACTAATGCATTTGTACAACGTACACACCACTCTGAAAGGAAAACAACTGAACTGAAGTTGAACTGCAGTGCAACTGTGTTTGAGATAAGTTATTATGTGAAAAAAGCGGAAAGTACAGAAATGGCCCTCCTTCCCTTTTAAACATAATATACGTGCATGTTTAGTTTTGATAAAAAGACTAGAAAGGTACATTCCAACTGCCAGCAGTGGCTTTCCCTAGGTGGAAAATTAAAATGACTTAAGGTTTCTTTCCTAATTTCTAATTTGTGGGTCACTTCACAGATAGTCTAAAATAAGCATCTGTCCCTTGTTTCAGTTCAGTTCCGTTCAGTCGCTCAGTCCTGTCCAACTCTTTGCGACCCCATGAATCGCAGCACGCCAGGCCTCCCTGTCCATCACCAACTCCTGGAGTTCACTCAGACTCAGGTCCATCGAGTCTGTGATGCCATCCAGCCATCTCATCCTTGGTTGTCCCCTTCTCCTCCTGCCCCCAGTCCCTCCCAGCATCAGAGTCTTTTCCAATGAGTCAACTCTATGCATGAGGTGAACTTTGGCCACCTGAAGCGAAGAACTGATTCATTGGAAAAGACTCTGATGCTGGGAAAGACTGAAGGCAGAAGAAGGGAATAACACAGGATGAAATGGTTGGATGGCATCACAGACTCAATGGGCATGAATTTGAGTAGGCTCTGGGATTTGGTGATGGACAGGGAAGCATGGCGTGCTGCAGTCCATAGGGTCCCAAAGAGTTGGACACAACTGAGCAGCTGAACTGAACTGAACTGATATCTACAATGAGAATATAAAGAGTTCTTGAATCTATTAACTAGTTAGAAAGGAATCATAATTCTTAAACTACAAAAATTTTAACAATATTCATTTAAAGGATGAGAGAACCCAATTAGAGACTAGGAGAATATGAATATGTAATATTCTTTCTGTACCAGGCATCCCTCTGTATCACTACTATACTTTTTCAATAATTTAGGCATTTTAATCTTGCCATACGAGAAAAAAATGCAATGGAGGTTATTGAAAGGAAAACGTTCAGAGTAAGGAATACTGAACTAAAGAACAAACCACTGGGAATGATGGGTAAAGAGAAGTGGGAGACTCTAAAACTCTATAACATCTACAAGAATGGAAAAAAAAATCAACAATGGATCACAGACTCAAACATAAGAGCTAATATTATAAAAATAAGAAAATACAGGGTAAATCTTTAAGACATTGGATCTGGTAATGATTTCTTGTATGTAGTACATAAAGTACAGGTAGCAGAAGAAAAAGATAAATTTGATTTCATAAAAATTAAAACTTTTGTGTGTCAGGAGACATTGTTGAAGTGTAAAAAGACAACCCAGGCACAGACAAAATACTTGCAAATCATGTGTTTGATAAAGGATCAACATCCACAACATATAACTCACTCTTAACAACAAAACAAACAGCTCTATTCTAAAATGACCAAAGGACTTGAATAAACATTCCTTCAAAGAAAATATACAAATGGTCAGTATACCTATGAAAAAACCAATTTCACTAATCATTAGGAAATGCAAATCAAAACATTGGGAAATCCAACCTCACACCTAGTAAGGCTGACCATTATTTAAAGAGAGACAGTAAATGTTAATGAGGATGTAGAGATTGGAGCCAAAGTACATTGCTGGTGGCAATATAAAATAGTGCAGCCATGGTAGAAAGGGGTATGGCAGTTCTTCAAAAATTAATTATAGAATTATCCTATGATCCAGCAGAGTCGGACACAACTGAAGTGACTTAGCAGCAGCAGCAATTCCACTTCTTTTATATATCCAAAAGAATTAAAAGCAGAAACCCAAAGAGCTATTTGTAAAACAACGTTCATCATAGCATTATGTATAATAGCCAAAACATAGATGCAACCTAAACATCCATCAGTGGAGGAATGGATAAATAAAGTGTGGTATATACATACAAGGGACTACTGTACTGTGCTTAGTAGCTCAGTCATGTCCAACTCTTTGCAACCCCATGGACTGTAGCCTGACAGTCTCCTCTGACCATGGGGATGCTCCAGGCAATGAACTACTTGGTTCAGTTCAGTTGCTCAGTCGTGTCCGACTCTGTGACCCCATGAATCGCAGCACGCCAGGCCTCCCTGTTTAGCACCATCTCCTGGAGTTCACTCAGACTCACGTCCGTCGAGTCCATGATGCCATCCAGCCATCTCATCTTCGGTCGTCCCCTTCTTCTCCTGCTCCCAATCCCTCCCAGCATCAGAGTCTTTTCCAGTGAGTCAACTCTTCATATGAGGTGGCCAAAGTACTGGAATTTCAGCTTTAGCATCCTTCCTTCCAAAGAAATCCCAGGGCTGATCTCCTTCAGAATGGACTGGTTGGATCTCCTTGCAGTCTAAGGGACTCTCAAGAGTCTTCTCCAACACCACAGTTCAAAAGCATCAATTCTTCAGCGCTCAGCCTTCTTCACAGTCCAACTCTCACATCCATACAGGACTACTGGAAAAACCATAGCCTTGACTAGACAGACCTTAGTAATGTCTCTGCTTTTGAATATGCTATCTAGGTTGGTCATAACTTTTCTTCCAAGGAGTAAGCGTCTTTTAATTTCATGGCTGCAGTCACCATCTGCAGTGATTTTGGAGCCCCCCAAAATAAAGTCTGACACTATTTCCACTGTTTCCCCATCTATTTCCCATGAAGTGATGGGACCGGATGCCATGATC
>SJYC01057738.1:0-15717 GCA_006408675.1 Madoqua kirkii
GGCAGGTCAGGTGGTCTGGTATTCCCATCTCTTTCAGAATTTTCCACAGTTTATTGTGATCCACACAGTCAAAGGCTTTGGCATAGTCAATAAAGCAGAAATAGATGTTTTTCTGGAACTCTCTTGCTTTTTCCATGATCCAGTGGATGTTGGCAATGTGATCTCTGGTTCCTCTGCGTTTTCTAAAACCAGCTTGAACATCAGGGAGTTCACAGTTCATGTATTACTGAAGCCTGGCTTGAAGAATTTTGAGCATTACTTTACTAGCGTGTGAGATGAGTGCAATTGTGCGGTAGTTTGAGCATTCTTTGGCATTGCCTTTCTTTGGGATTGGAATGCAAACGGACCCTTTCCAGTCCTGTGGCCACTGCTGAGTTTTCCAAATTGCTGGCATATTGAGTGCAGCACTTTCACAGCATCATCTTTCAGGATTTGAAACAACTCCACTGGAATTCCATCACCTCCACTAGCTTTGTTCATAGTGATGCTTCCTAAGGCCCACTTGACTTCACATTCCAAGATGTCTGGCTCTAGATGAGTGATCACATCATCATGATTATCTGGGTCGTGAAGATCTTTTTTATACAGTTCTGTGTATTCTTGCCACCTCTTCTTAATATCTTCTGTTTCTGTTAGGTCCATGCCATTTCTGTCCTTTATCGAGCCCATGTTTGCATGAAATGTTCCCTTGGTATCTCTGATTTTCTTGAAGAGATCTCTAGTCTTTCCCGTTCTGTTCTTTTCCTCTATTTTTTTGCATTGATCGCTAAAGAAGGCTTTCTTATTTCTTCTTGCTATTCTTTGGAACTCTGCATTCAGATGCTTATATCTTTCCTTTTCTCCTTTGCTTTTCACCTCTCTTCTTTTCACAGCTATTTGTAAGGCCTCCCCAGACAGCCATTTTGCTTTTTTGTATTTCTTTTTCATGGAGATGGTCTTGATCCCTGTGTCCTTGTTTAACAAGGGTGGGGAAAAAAAAAGTTACTTTAAAAAATATATTTAAAATATGTTCTAATTTAATATACATATTGCATATTAATATTATAACAAATATATTTTATTATATAAGATATAATGTAAAATATGATATTTAAAATACTTTTAAAAATCTGACTTCTAAAATAATAAGCTGGATGGACAATGATGTTAAGGTTGCTTATATACAAAGAGCTCTAACAAACCAATAAGATCTCAAGTGCCTCAAAAGAAACATTTATAAAGTATTTATAAATGGCCTGAAAAGAAAATTCACAAGAGAAGAAATTTCAGTGTCCAACACAGGCAGGAAAAAACTAGACCTCATTCTTAATCAAAGAAACAGAAATTAAAGACAGCAAACCTCACTGATTTTTCATTAACTGTTTGACGCTGGAGCAGAGCTGTTAGTCAGTAACAAGAGCCCCCATCTACTGAGTGTTTGCTGACAGGCAGGCGCTGAACTGAGCCCAAAAGCTTAGGTAACCGGTTCGTGACGACTCTGAAGCCAAACCAGACTCTGTGAACTAGAAACTCCGTGGGTCAGTGGGGCAGGGAGTAGGAACCGCCAGGCTCCTAAAGAATACTGACAACCTGCTTTCCAGGAGTCTGCCTCAAAACAAACCCTCTCGCCAACTTGTCAGATCCTGCCTTCTAGGAATTTACCCCTCAAGGTCAGATAATTATTTTCATTACCTGAAAATAATCAGAATGCCAACAAAAATAAACACAAAAGTGTGCTAAAGTAACACTTGTAACTTAGAGAAAGAGTGAAATAAATGATATTATACCTTGTTTTGCTGTCCTAAATGTAGTTATTTTGAGGAATTTTTAGCGACCTAGCAAAAGGCTCATGACTTAACACTAAACCAGTAAAACACTCTAGCAGACCACCATTTGGAGAAGTCCACGGTTGAAAGCCCTCGTCCCTAAGTACAGAGCTTCCAGCCAACTTTTATTGTGTCCCACTCTTAAATATATATAAGAGAAAACTAAAAAAAGAAAAAGACACCCCCAAATTGTAAAATTAGTATCACTGGTATCCATGAAATGAGAATAAGATACTGTTAAGGATAAGAGAAATTCAGGGAAGAAAATAAGAGTTTTTGAAAATTAAAATAGTATGGCATGACAAATTAAAACTCAATATAAGGTCAGAGACTTCCCTAGTGGGCCAGCAGGTACGACTCCGAGCTCCCAAGGCAGGGTTCTGGGTTTGATCTCTGGCCAGGGAACTAGACCCTGCATGTCACAGCTGGGACCCCACATGCTGCAACCAAGACCTCATAGGTGAATATTTAAGCAAACAAACTCAGTAAGAGGTAAGAAGATAAAGTTGGGAAGACATCCCAGAAAGCAGAATTGTTGTGCTTAATCCCTTAGTTGTGTCGGACTCTCTGTGACCCCACGGACTGTAGCTCGCCAGGCTCCTCTGTCCGTGGGATTCTCCAGGCAAGAATCCTGGAGTGGGTTGTCATGCCCTCCCTCCAGGGGATCTTCCCGACCCAGGGATCAAACCCAGGTCTCCCACATTGAAGGTGGATTCTTGATCATTTGAGACTCTGGGGGAAGAGGTAGAAAACAGAATAAATAGATAAAAGATGGAATGTGAGAAGAAAAAAGGAAATTAATAATTCTATCTAGGAAATCCAACATTTAAATAATAGAGTGTTCAAAGGTGGGAGGTGGGATATCAGAGGAAAGAGAGGAAATGATCAAAGAAACAATTTGAGAAAAGTTCCCAGACAGAAAAGATAAGCGTTTTCGGACTGAAAGAACCTCCAAGTGCCAGCCCAGTGAGTGAGACGCCACGACACCAAGAACACCATCCGTGCCTGTCAGTCAGCTGTACCTGTTGTTGGTTAGTCACTCGGTCGTGTTTGACTGTGCGACCCATGGACTGTAGCCTGCCCGGCTCCTCTGCTCATGGGATTCTCCAGGCAGGAACACTGGAGTGGGTTGCCATGCCCTCCTCCAAGGGATCTTCCCGACCCAGGAATCGAACTCACATCTCCTGCATTGGCAGGTGGATTCTTTAGCACTGAGCCACCTGGGAAGCTCATATTTTAAGAAAAAGCAGATTGGCAGACTCTGGGGGCTTGTCCGCCTCCCCACGCCCAGGGGCCTCACCCACCTCTGGGACCTGCTCATCCCATCTCGAAGAGCGTCAGGACCACCTCATCCGTGTAGGTCTGTGCCAGCACGTGAAGCACCTTCCGATGGTCTCCTGGGCCGCGGCGTCCGTGGCGTTGGGCGTGTGGTGGTAAACGTGCTTGATGATCTCAGGCACCCCCAGGGCCAGGGGGTGGGGAGTGCTTCCTGGGTGCTCGACACCAGCTCGGCAGGAGCCTCACTGAGGCCGGGTCAACTCTACCTCAATAAAACTAAATGAATAAAATACAGTTTAGAATAATAAATACATAGAAGGAACCTGTGCAAACACTGGGACTAGTGAAGAACAAGCTTCCAGACGGAACAATGCAGTCTTCACAGAAAGGATCAGGAGTAACAGTGACGCCCAGCTCTGAAAAGCAGCCCTGGAAGCTGGAGAATGACTGCTGGAGGCCTTCCGACTTTCGAGGGAAAACCACTTCCAGGCTAGAGTTCAGTGCCGTCCACCAAGCTCGAGGGAAAGGCCCGAGGCGTTTTCAGACGTGTGTGGCCACGGCTTCGTCTCCGGTTCACCTTTTCTCAGGAAGCTACTGAAGGACGCACGCCACCAAAAAGAAGGGGTGAACGCACAGAAAGGAGAGTCTGGGTCACTGAGTGGAGTGGGGCTATGGGGAGCCAAGTCCACACTTTCCACTGTGGAAAGTCCACAGATGGAATGCGAACCGAGAACTGGCAGCTGGTCGGATAAGCACATCGTTGAGACACGGTGAGTGTGAGCACAGGCAGCTGCAAGGGCAGCAGCTGGTCCCCGCTGCAGAATGGGAACCTGGAGGCTGAGGCCCATAGCTTTTATTACAGGTCTTGGGCGACCATTTGACGCTGTAACCTCTGCACAACTTCTAAAAGAATAAAAATTCAGCTTAAAAATTCACATAGATAATATCATTACTGGCTGAAGGAAACCGTGCAAACACGATGTAAATACACTGCTTTCTGACGATGTCACTTCGTGCAGAAACAGCACTGAGACTCTAGGAAGAGTTGACAGGTCCCATCCCACAGCCGTCAGGTGTCCCAGACGCCTCGGACAAGTGCTGGGCGGCGGTCAATGGATCCTTGAAACCCTGTCAAGTGCCTGAAGGGCTGGCACTCGGTGGTGTGGTGGAAGGGCTGCCAAGAGGCTCAGAAGCCCCACAGCCCCGGCGGATCTTTCTCCCACCACACCGAGCAGCTCTGCGGCCTCTCCCAGCTGTGTGTGCGTGCTTGCACACGGCTGGGGGAGGCGGGGTGCGTGTGCGGCTTGCTCCAGCCCGCAGTCTTCCCGCAGTGACACAGAAGTGCTTATTTCAGCCCGATGAGCTCTGGCCTGAAGAAGGCAGCCTAACAGAGCTCTCAAGATGCCACGAGACGGCGTCCTGAGGACCTGATGCTCCCGCCCAGCCGAGGCCCCTCACAGCTGCTTTCATATGAAAGTTGTTTGACTGGAGACGGCGCTCTGTCAGTAGATTTGGTGCTAAGCTGCCGCTCCCTACTCTCCTGTGTCCACAGGATCAGCGGCTTCTGAGGACAGCACCCGGGTGAGACGCACTCTCCAGGTCATCCTCTCAGCGGCCAGAGCCTGCTTAGAGCAGAATAACTATTATTTAATTTAACCAAAAAGTGAGAGAATGAGGAGCCTGCCTCAAGCCGCATTTCATCCTGCTTAGGAGTGAAGGTTCTCTGACCTGATCTTAGCAGTAACAGGCTTCCCAGGTGGCGCTAGGGGTAAAGAACCCGCCTGCTAAAGCAGATTGACCTAAGAGACTTGGGTTCAGTCTCTGGGTCGGGAAGACGCCCTGGAGAAGTGGCAACCCACTCCAGTATTTTTGCCTGGAGAATCCCATGGACAGAGGAGCCTGGTAGGCTATGGTCTATAGGGTCGCAAAGAGTCAACCACCACTGAAGCGAGTTAGCATGCAGAGCAGTAACATCATGCTAATAAATTTTGAAAAAAGAATGACTAATCATTCAGGATTTGGGGACAGTTTAGTTCTAGAACCCAGAACTCGGGCTGTGGGTATGCCACAGATCCACGCTACTCTCAGCTCGCATGGACCACGTGAAGCACCTTCCGATGGTCTCCTGGGCCGCGGCGTCCGTGGCGTTGGGCGTGTGGTGGTAAACGTGCTTGATGATCTCAGGCACCCCCAGGGCCAGGGGGTGGGGAGTGCTTCCTGGGTGCTCGACACCAGCTCGGCAGGAGCCTCACTGAGGCCGGGTCAACTCTACCTCAATAAAACTAAATGAATAAAATACAGTTTAGAATAATAAATACATAGAAGGAACCTGTGCAAACACTGGGACTAGTGAAGAACAAGCTTCCAGACGGAACAATGCAGTCTTCACAGAAAGGATCAGGAGTAACAGTGACGCCCAGCTCTGAAAAGCAGCCCTGGAAGCTGGAGAATGACTGCTGGAGGCCTTCCGACTTTCGAGGGAAAACCACTTCCAGGCTAGAGTTCAGTGCCGTCCACCAAGCTCGAGGGAAAGGCCCGAGGCGTTTTCAGACGTGTGTGGCCACGGCTTCGTCTCCGGTTCACCTTTTCTCAGGAAGCTACTGAAGGACGCACGCCACCAAAAAGAAGGGGTGAACGCACAGAAAGGAGAGTCTGGGTCACTGAGTGGAGCGGGGCTATGGGGAGCCAAGTCCACACTTTCCACTGTGGAAAGTCCACAGATGGAATGCGAACCGAGAACTGGCAGCTGGTCGATAAGCACATCGTTGAGACACGGTGAGTGTGAGCACAGGCAGCTGCAAGGGCAGCAGCTGGTCCCCGCTGCAGAATGGGAACCTGGAGGCTGAGGCCCATAGCTTTTATTACAGGTCTTGGGCGACCATTTGACGCTGTAACCTCTGCACAACTTCTAAAAGAATAAAAATTCAGCTTAAAAATTCACATAGATAATATCATTACTGGCTGAAGGAAACCGTGCAAACACGATGTAAATACACTGCTTTCTGACGATGTCACTTCGTGCAGAAACAGCACTGAGACTCTAGGAAGAGTTGACAGGTCCCATCCCACAGCCGTCAGGTGTCCCAGACGCCTCGGACAAGTGCTGGGCGGCGGTCAATGGATCCTTGAAACCCTGTCAAGTGCCTGAAGGGCTGGCACTCGGTGGTGTGGTGGAAGGGCTGCCAAGAGGCTCAGAAGCCCCACAGCCCCGGCGGATCTTTCTCCCACCACACCGAGCAGCTCTGCGGCCTCTCCCAGCTGTGTGTGCGTGCTTGCACACGGCTGGGGGAGGCGGGGTGCGTGTGCGGCTTGCTCCAGCCCGCAGTCTTCCCGCAGTGACACAGAAGTGCTTATTTCAGCCCGATGAGCTCTGGCCTGAAGAAGGCAGCCTAACAGAGCTCTCAAGATGCCACGAGACGGCGTCCTGAGGACCTGATGCTCCCGCCCAGCCGAGGCCCCTCACAGCTGCTTTCATATGAAAGTTGTTTGACTGGAGACGGCGCTCTGTCAGTAGATTTGGTGCTAAGCTGCCGCTCCCTACTCTCCTGTGTCCACAGGATCAGCGGCTTCTGAGGTCAGCACCCGGGTGAGACGCACTCTCCAGGTCATCCTCTCAGCGGCCAGAGCCTGCTTAGAGCAGAATAACTATTATTTAATTTAACCAAAAAGTGAGAGAATGAGGAGCCTGCCTCAAGCCGCATTTCATCCTGCTTAGGAGTGAAGGTTCTCTGACCTGATCTTAGCAGTAACAGGCTTCCCAGGTGGCGCTAGGGGTAAAGAACCCGCCTGCTAAAGCAGATTGACCTAAGAGACTTGGGTTCAGTCTCTGGGTCGGGAAGACGCCCTGGAGAAGTGGCAACCCACTCCAGTATTTTTGCCTGGAGAATCCCATGGACAGAGGAGCCTGGTAGGCTATGGTCTATAGGGTCGCAAAGAGTCAACCACCACTGAAGCGAGTTAGCATGCAGAGCAGTAACATCATGCTAATAAATTTTGAAAAAAGAATGACTAATCATTCAGGATTTGGGGACAGTTTAGTTCTAGAACCCAGAACTCGGGCTGTGGGTATGCCACAGATCCACGCTACTCTCAGCTCGCATGGACCCACTGCTCCTGAGCAGAAACTCATTGCCTAAAAAACTCAAGCTATTTGGCAGAAACAGTAGACAGTTTTGCCTTTTAAAGATGGGCTAAATGGGCCTTTAAATACATCTTAAGAAATGGTGATTACACAGTATCTGCTGTAGGAAATTCACCCGTTAATTTTTGGCCTGCCACACGAAGTGGGTGAAGGTGACGAGTCTAAAAGAAAAAGCAGCAGGTGGGAGCAGGCCGTGCTATCCGTTAAGCTGGACAGTGCGACACCCGGGGAGCCACTGCGCCCAGGTTCTGTCCTCACTCTGCCCCCTGCAATGTCGGGCAAATGACTTTTTTTCCCTAATTTTTAGAGTGGGATGTTGTAGGCCACGATGAGAGCACGCTCCATAAAGGTAACTACAAACTATAACGTACTATGCAAACGTTTATAAGGAATAAATTAAATACCAGGAACTGGAAACGGGAACTGGCACGGGCCAGTCTCAGGAGTTCTGGCGCTTACAAATAAATACTATGCCAGGGGTTAGATTTAAGGGGGGATTTCCAAGCAGTTTGGACTTGTGCCATCTTGCTGTTGATTTTTAAAGTTTCATACTTATTCCTTCTTAC
Organism: Madoqua kirkii; assembly: GCA_006408675.1. Taxonomy (NCBI): domain Eukaryota; kingdom Metazoa; phylum Chordata; class Mammalia; order Artiodactyla; family Bovidae; genus Madoqua; species Madoqua kirkii. Next base: position 7,791 of record SJYC01057738.1, read on the forward strand.
AATAAAGCTTTTTTCTGGGGGGGGAGGAGTATACATGTAATAACACCACCAAGTTTTACACTGATTGGTATACGTATGTATGATAGAGGAGCCCGTGAACTTGGTGAGATAGTCTGGAGACTAGAAATCTGAAAGTCAACTATCCGGCCAATTAAAGCCCCCAACAACACACGCTCACAGCGCAGGCTCAGCAGTGTCGGGCAGTGCGTGCAGGCGCTGAGGCCCCGCCAGCTGGGTGCTTCTGGCCAGTGTGGCACCTTGATCTGAGAAACTGCCGCCCTACCGCCTCCAGGTGCACATGGCACGTGTTCCAAGAGCTTCAGCTGACTGTGGCAGAAGATGCGAGTTGCTTCGACATGCCAACATGTTTAGGCTTTCTTTGTTTTGCGAATTTTTCAGCAGACCATGGCAACCACTCAGCGAATTTGTTTGCCTGGAGCAATTTGCCCGAATTGCATAGAGGAGGGCACCACAGGGTTTTCTGGGTTTGTATCAACAACTTTCCTCCAAGCTCTGTTTCCAGACACCAAAGCAGTGAGGTACCCCTGTCTTCCTTAAACTGTCCACGCTGTGTCATTATCTTCCAGACAGAACAGGAAGTGGGGAAGTCGGCGTTAGCTCTGATTTTCTGGGACGTTCGAGGAAACCTAACAGGTTGTCCGATCCTGCTAAAATGTTAAGCTAGTTTTGCAAAACCCTCCCAGAAATATGCTGTGACATCTTTTTAAAAAAATGCAGGTGGAAGTCTAGATTTATGCCAGATACAGTTCACAAATAATTAGCAGAGTAGTTACTCTGGATAGTTCAGATTTATTAGGCTTTTAGGCCCGTGGAGCTTTTTTATATTACTTTGGAGGAGCATGGGACGTTCAAGGAAACGTAACAGGTTGTCCGATCCTGCTAAAATGTTAAGCTAGTTTTGCAAAACCCTCCCAGAAATATGCTGTGACATCTTTTTAAAAAAATGCAGGTGGAAGTCTAGATTTATGCCAGATACAGTTCACAAATAATTAGCAGAGTAGTTACTCTGGATAGTTCAGATTTATTAGGCTTTTAGGCCCGTGGAGCTTTTTTATATTACTTTGGAGGAGCAGTTCTGATTGTAAAAGATACACCCATCCACTGGAGAAAGAGAAAAAAAGAAAAACAGGAAAAAGGACATTTTCTTACATTTACCACATAGTAGCGACATTTAGGTGTATTTTTGTCCAGTTTTTTCTACGTGTATCATTGTATCTTTGTGATTGCATTGTGACAGAAATATGTATGAAGGTTTTTGTCATTTAACAGCCTAGAATATTTTTGCTTCATACTATTTAAAAAATATTTTAAAACCTATTTTTAGAAAGCATATTGCTGATAATAAGAAAAACAGAAAATTCAAAAAATATATAGTGGACGTGGAAAATAAAATAATCCATAATCCTACAACTCAAAGTAATCATCATTAATACCTTCCCATATTTCCTCTCTTCAAATGCTCTTTCTTTTACTTAGCCAAGATAGTACTTCTTTATTCTGTTTTTCTTCCCTCACATATCTTAAGTAGTTGCCCACAAAATTAAAAACATTTTATAAACATTATTTTTAATGTCAGCAAGTGTCCCAGCATGTCACTATCCACGCTGGTCATACCAATATACCATATGCACGTGGCCCATGCTTAGTCGCTCAGTCGAGTCTGACTCTTTGTGACCCCATGGACTGCAGCCCCCGGGCTCCTCTGTCCATGGGATTTCCCAGGCAAGAACACTGGAGTGAGTTGCCCTGTCCTCCTCCAGGGGATCCTCCCAACCAATGTATTTCCTTAAACATTCCTCTTCTCAAAGTTTTTTTCTAACAGGTTAAATTTCTTTAAGTAATCCAGGAGTCTTGAGTTTTGTATTAATTTTCAATAAAACCTCAAATAGCTTGAGAAATTCTACCAAAGCTAAGGAAGAGAAAATGGGTCACTATAAATATGAAATCAAGACGTCATCATTCTTAATCACATGTACTGAGCTGGGCTTTAAATATTTGCTGCATGTACATTTGCTTCTCACCTTTTCCAAAAACAGCTTGAGAAGGTTTATAGAGATCCTCAGAAATGAGGACAAAGCACAAAGGCGCTAATGGCAGGCCACACTTTTGATTCTGAGCATCCAGCTGCCAAAGCAAATGAATCTTAAGAGTCACAGGTTCCTTACAATGGAAACCATGTTCAGCTCAGAAGGGCTGCTTCGCCTGGAGACCCAAGAGACTTCTTCCCAAGGGAGTGGAAGCTTCGGGCATGGCGCTGGAGGCTGTGCCTGAGCCTAGGAGCAGAGGGCCTGAACTCCAGCTCTGGCCTGGCCACTCACGAGCAGAGCAAACTGCGTGATCACTTGTTCGCTCTTACAGCCTTTATTTCTGTCACTTAGGGGTCATTTTTTAAGTACCCCACAATGTGTCACTAAGAGTGGAAAAGCAAATAAGAAGCTTGTGTCCTGAAGGAGCACAGATCCTGGTGGGGAGACCAGAGTGTGCGTTGCTTGTTTGAAGACTCGGCCCAAAGCTCATCATAAAGGTGTAAACAAGGGCTTCCCGGTGGCTGAGTGGTAGAGAATCCACCTGCCACCGCAAGGGACATGGGTTTGAGCTCTGGTCCAGGAGCCCCTGGAACCCGCAGAGCAGCTGAGCCCATGAGCCACAACCGCTGAAGCTGTGCTCTGGGGCTGGGGCCAAGACTGCTGCCGCCCACGAGCGTAAAGCCTGTGCTCCGCAGCAAGGGGGGCCACCGCGACGAGAAGCCCACGCACCACACTGAAGAGGAGCCCCATTCGCAGCAGCTGGAGAAAAGCCCACGCGGTGACGAGGACCCAGTGCAGCCCCAAATAGACAAACAAAACCGTGTACATATGAGAAACGTTACCTAAAAAAGCATAAATAGGTCTGCGAATGTCCTCTCTGACACCTGTGGCTTTCAGGTTAATCCAGACACCAAATAGCACCTTCTGCAAAACTCCACTGTGCTGGTCAAAATCCATGCCCTGAATCAGGGAACACTGAAAGCTTAATAGGCTTGAACTTTCTCAAGCACCGGTGGAGCAACCACAACTGGGGCTGGTATGACACGGAAAACAGTACACGCAGAAGGTAGCGGCGGTGGTATTCTCCCTCACTTTGTAATTATAACGTGGGTTGTTTTGCAAAATCTGTTCCAGCAGAGTGCGGTCTTTTTGAACTGCATGCCCTGTTGGAAAGCCAGCCCTGTCTTTCTGTCCCTACATCCACTTCTCCGGCACGAACGACGGTCTGGCCAAGCCCTTTCCAGTCTCCACATGATGCCCTCCCGTCGTCCACCCGTCCACGCTATCATCGCAAGCTCCCCTCTGCTGTTCCACCTTCAAGTTGAAAATATTCACGTTTCTTTGGCACTGAGTTTTCTTTGTTTTTTTGTATCCAGTCCATCAAACGTGACAACTTTTTTTTCCCTGAAACACACATTCCGGCTTTCCATCCCCCTCTGTTCTCACTAAAGCATCCTGGCCTCCATGCTGGGGTTTCCCCAATAGCTTTCCCTTGTGGTTTTCTGCCTTTTCCCCCCAAACTCCCTTCTAATTATTCCTATATATCTTTACATTATTAGCGTCTATGGTGACTAACTTCTTAGAATTCCTTTAATAATTCTACCGTTTTCCAGAGTAAACATTTTGGACTCAGCGGAAAACTACAAAGACTCTAACCAGGATTTTCCATCCAAGCAAGTTTTTTTTCACATAACCTTTGTCTCTCAGGCATGAGACCTCTTGTTGGTCACTATGATACTCTCTCCTCTTTTAAGACTCAGAATCCCAATTCACAAGAGATTCTCTCATATTTTTCTTTTTATTATTATTTGTTTAGGCTGTGCCAGGTCTTAGTTCTGGCATCTGGGATCTATTTCCCTGACTAGGGATTGAACTCATGTCCCTTGCATTGGGAGTGTTACCCACTGGACCACCAGGGAAATTCTGATCTTTTCATATTTAACTTTGCATTTTCTTAATTCCATAATTCACATGTATTAACCTTTCTGCATTTTTTAAATGTTTGATATAATTATTTAAGAATCAAATCAACATTTCGAAGCAGACTTAACTCATTGGAAAGATTATAAGCAGAACACCAAATGAGTCAAATTCAAAGCACTATTATTTCTTCTGGTCACTGATGGAGTTTATTATTCATTTTGCATTATTAATTTTTTCAGTCTATTTGCAGCTGTATTTCTTATACACAGCCTTGTTTGTTTTGCTCTCCCACTAAGCTGTGAGTCCTGGGGACAGCGAGCTTATCTGCTGGAAACTTCCTGGGAGGTCAGACATTTCTGTCTACCCCTCCCCATGGCTTCCGCCTGAGGTTTGAAGGGGAGAGACAGTCTTTTCTGAGTATCTTGCTTTTCCCAGTCACATGATTGGTTAGGGGTAGGACTGTAAACCCGTGTGAGCCAATCATAACAGTCCACTCCTCAGCCCACCCGTGATTGGTCCACCAAGGGACATGTGACCCAAATGGGGCCAGAATCCTCTCTTCTGACTTTGGAGAGAAAAGCTGCTTTTTTCCCCTTGTGTGTTGAGGTGTAAGAACCAGGAGTCTGGACCTTGTCGGGCATGACATCTCCCACCCGAGGAGAATGGTCTGGGAGGATGTGAAAAAGCAGGCAGAGACGTCTTCACATGCTTCTTCCTGCCATTCTGAGATTTAATTATTCGACTAGTGTTTCAATTCTGATAGCTACCCCAGTATCCTTTCAATAAATCGCCTCCTGTTTTATGTGTTTCATCTGGTTTCAGTGGAGTTTCTGTCGTTTGCAACCACGAAGGTCCTGACATAGAAAATGTAAACTGTATTCTGAAGTCCTAGTGGCAAAGAGCTGTAAAATGCTAACACGCATATAATGCTAGCCTTAGAGAATATCAGGCCAATTAACTTCAAAAAAGCTTTAGAAGAACATTTTTGTGGCTAAAATTCTTACATTCTGTCCTGGAATCTTCCTATTTTTTTTTCCACTACCCACACCTTGTGGATACAACACCTAAAAATTGTCACGAGATAGGATTTATTTGGTCTTCAGATAAGGCAAACTCCAACCTCTCTAAAGAGAAACAGACTTATATTTGCTGATTATGCCTTAAAACACAAAGTACCGTGTATAAAATAAATAATGTGCAAGGATGCATTGTTCAGAACAGGGAATATGAGAGTATTTTACAATAAGTCTAAACGGAGTATATCTATAAAAATGTTGAATCACTGTGTTGTATACCTAAAAGTAATATAATACTGTAAGTCAACTGTACTTTAAAAAAAGAGTTGTTTATTGTACATGACAGATATGTGCCCAGTGCTTATACTGAGCCAGGCATGTGCTAAAATGTAACTGATTATCCCAATGAATCTCTGAGGTAGGTACTATTATTATTGCCATTTATAATGAGGTAATTGAAGCACAGAGAGATGGAGTAATTTGCCCTAGGTCACAGAGCTAGTAGAATGAATTTGACAGTTTATTATTCATCAGAACCAATGGGCTGTGCATGAACAATGCAGATTCCTGAGACCCACTTATTCAGAACCACACCAAGAAAAGGTAAGACTACTCTTTCCATTTTTTTACATTGACCAAAAAACTCTGATCTCTCCTCTGAAAGCTTTAGCCATCTCAAATCTGGTCAAGAATACATTTCATCGTCTTTGATTTTTGTTATAGAATGAGATTCTGCCACATGTGGATCTGATATTTCAATTACACTGACTTTGCTTCGATAAATAGTGCCAAATATATACTCTCAGGCATTCACGAGAGATCTTAGTCTTGACTATCCCCCTAGCTCACTGCAAAAAAAAAAAAAAAAATAGTGGAAACAGATATCTGAGACAGACTTAACCACAGAACAGACTTACTGTTCCACCTTTCAGCCATTTTCTTACTCTATCATGCAAACAAAATACCCCACGAGCCTGGACTTTGTTAGTTTGCTTCTCTGTGGAAATGCTTGCAGCCTCCCTCCTGATAACCAGGCTGCCACTGGGTGCTGTGTTGCCTGCGGCCGGGCACTGCCCCAGCCCGCGCCTCCACAGCGGCTGTGTGCGAGGCCGGCAGCACATCCAGTAAACCTCCTTCACCAGGGCACGAGTTCCACGAAGAGCAAGCTCACTGTCTTGTTCACGAACCGATCTAGAGTGAGTGCAGCCATGCAGTTAAAAGGTGCTTGTTCCCTGGAAGAAAACCTGTGACAAGCCCGCGAAAGTGAAAGTCGCTCTGTCGGGTCTGACTCTTTGCGGCTGCGTGGACTCTGCAGTCCATGGAATTCTCCAGGCCAGAATGCTGGAGTGGGTAGCCATTCCCTTCTCCAGGGGAGCTTTCCGACCCAGGGATCGAACCAGCGTGTCCCGTAATGCAGGTGGCTTCTTTACCACTGAGACACCAGGGAATCCTAGACAGTGTATCGAAAAGCAGAGACATCACTTTGCTGACAAAGGTCTGTATAGTCTGAGCTATAGCTTTTCATGTACAAATGTGAGGGTTGGACCATAAAGAAAGCTCAGCACCGAAGAACTGACGCTTTTGAAGTGTGGTGCTGGAGAAGACTTGAGAGCTCCTTGGACTGCAAGGAGTTCAAACCAGTTAATCCAAAAGGAAATCAACCCTGAATATTCACTGGAAGGGCTGATGCTAAAGCTGAAGCTTCAGTACTTTGCCCACCTGATGTGAAAAGCTGACTCATTGGAAGAGATCCTGATGCTGGGAAAGATCGAAGGCAGGAGGTGAAGGGGGCAGCAGAGGATGAGATGGTTGGATGGCATCACTGACTCAACGGACATCAGTTTGAGCAAACTCTGGGAGGTAGTGAAGGACAGGGAAGCCTGGCGTGCTGCAGCTCACGGGGTCGCAAGTCAAACATGACTTACTGACTAAACAGTAACTAGCACGCCTAAATACAGCGGGGACACAAACGTAAACGGAATGAAAAAATAACTCCCAAGCCCATTGCTGCTTCCGGGCCTTGATTTGACCTTACTGTCACAATTATCATTCAGTAGCAATTACCTCGGGCCACGGTCTGTTCTAAGCACTTTATGGACACTCTAAACCGTTTAATTCCTGTAACAATCCTGTGCGACAGTTACAATGCGTGTGTGCCTTTTGTGTAAGATGAAAGTGAGCGGCAGCGACGGCGAGTGCTTTGCCCAGCCTCACGTAGCTGGCAAGCGCCTGAACTGCCTCCCTCTAACCTATGTTTGCCCCTAATTATTTCTTCCTCCTTGAAACGCCCTTCCCGTGTCTTCCCTGAAAACACCCTCTTTCACCTGATTCCTCCTTTACTGGCCCTTTTCTTGCCGTGCAGCTGACTGACGATGCTGCGTTACTTTCTGCTGCACAGCAAACTTGCTGCCATACGCATCTGTTCTCTTTCATGTTCTTTTCCTTTGTGGTTGATCACAGGATATAGACTATAGTTCCCTGTGCTGTACAGGAGGACCTTGTTGATCACCACTGGTTCTTTTCTTTCTGCTCATCTCTGCAGCAGAAATGACACGGCCCAGAACCTTGTCCAAGGCCGCTGTGTCCACTCACAGCCTAACACAGGGACCCAGCTGCTGGTGTCATTTCCACATGCACTCGCACGGCTCCCATCCCAGACACCCCTCCTGAGGCTCGAACTTCTGTGTCCACTTGCTCACTAGACCACACTCACATCCAGCGTATGTAAAATAATAAATGGTTTGGTGTGAAGCTTCCTACTGTTTTCTCTAGTTTAATCAGTTCTGTTTGGGCAAGGGGAAGGGAAGGTTTCGTCACTCGTTTTGCAAAAATGGGACGATATAATCACGTGCCTGTCTTTTCCTCTTGCTTTCCTTATTTAACAACGCATGGGAATCTCTGCAGGCTAGTAAACAAGCTCTCACTCAGCACTTCTGGTGC
>SJYC01057739.1:0-57969 GCA_006408675.1 Madoqua kirkii
CATGAGTCTGAGTGAACTCCGGGAGTTGGTGATGGACAGGGAGGCCTGGCGTGCTATGAATCATGGGTTTGCAAAGAGTTGGACATGACTGAGTGACTGAACTGAACTGAGCTGAACTGATAGTGGAAATCTCCATCTGTTACTGTGTCTCTCTCTCTCTGTACCAGGATGATTTAAACTCTAGAAGCTCTTATTAATAAAGAAGGCAATGACTTAAATCTGCATAACTGCCTTACACTTGTTTACTGTGCTTCTCTTGATAACTTTCCTTAACTGGCTTCCCTTTCTCCACAACATCTTTTGTCTTTAGCTAGAGATGGTACTTACAATGGTAGCTTAGGACATTTTGGAGAATTACTCAGTTTCCCTGGGTCTCTCCTATGTATACAGAAAGTATGCATGTTATTAACCTTATGTTTGTTTTTCTCCTATTAATCTGTTTTATTGAAGGAAGCCCTAAGCCAGGAAACCAGATACGTAGAGGGAAAATGGTTTCTCCTTTCTTAGGGTACACAGGAATGCAAATGAGTTTGGGGTATTGATCTTTGCATTCCTCAAGTTGTTATTGCAAGGGAAGAAAAATGATATATTCAAACAATGGAACATTACTCAGCCATTAAAAGAAAAGGAGTACTGATGAATGCTACAACATGGATAAACCTTGAAAACATTTTGTTAAGTGAAAGAAGTCAGTCACAAAAAGCTATATATTGTTTGATTCCATTCATGAGAAATGTTCAGAGTAGGTAAATCCATGGAGAATGAAAACATAGTAGTGGTTGATGATAGTTGAGAGTAGGAAAGTATGAGGATTGACTGCTAATGGATATCAGGTTTCTTTCAGGATAATGAACTATTTTGGAATTAAATTTAGGTGAGGGTTGCACAATACTGTGAGGTTAAGAATCCTCCTGCAAACAGCAGTACATGTGGGCATGCTCAGTCACTCAATTATGTCCAACTCTTTGTGACCCCATGAACTCTAGCCCTCCAGGCTCCTCTGTCCATGGTATTCTTTAGGCAAAATACTGGAGTGGGTAGGCATGCCTCTTCCAGGGGAATCTTCCCCACCCAGGGATCAAACCCACACATCTATGTCTCCTGCATTGGTAGATGTGTTCTTTACCACTAGTACCACCTGTAAAGCCCCAACCAAATGTTGTTTCCTCCAAAAACTCTTTCTTAAAGCACTTCTTTATCCACAAACCATGTCTTGTTTCACATCTTCTGTACTTTTCTAATACCCTGCACATCTCTCACTGGTTGCACTTCCACATTGTTTTATAGACTGAACTGAATTGAACTGAAGTGATGCCTCTTTATTCCTCTAGAACTTAGAGTCTTTGAGGGCTAGATATCTGTCATATATTGTATTCTAAGTACCTATCATGGTATTTGAGGTAGAGAAAGATTTTAATGTACATTTATTGAATAAATGAGTAAATAAATGATTGGAGAATAAACTGATTTGAAGTTGAAGGTTTATTAAGGAAAATAAGCTTGAAAGCTAATTTGATGCCAACTTTTACAGGCCTTAGAATGTAAGTTGAGTATGGTGTCAAATTAGTATGAAATTTAGGAAATTAGGAATTATCAAATTCTCTGATTTTCACAGTCCTAAACTATTTCCCTTTTGTTCAATGATGTATTTTAAGAAAGCATTTAATTATCATGAATTTTCAATATGTGGTCATCATTTATTACTTTACATCTATGCACATAGAATTTTTATGAGTATTTGACCCATGATCTATAAGTAAATATAAACCTTTCAAAATTTATTGCTGTGATGTAAGTGGTGTCAAGAAGGGGAAATTTCCCCCATCCCTCAGTCTCTCTTGAGATCTTGTAGATGAACCAATAAGAAAATGGGCACAAGCCAAATTAATAGGAGAAAAATAAATTTTAAATCGTGGGCACAGAGGTCTCATAGAGAAGTGGCCAAAGCAGAAAGTGTTTGTAATTTTTGAACAGAGAATAAGTTTGTGAGGAATTGACAGGACAAAGAAACGTGGGTTTTGTCTATGAAACCAATCCCTTCTGTTCCTCTCACTTTTTGTTTGTAGATAAAACCTTTAATCTCCTAGTAAAGTAAGTAAAGTAAATGTTGCTCAGTCGTGTCTGACTCTTTGTGACCCCATGGACTGTAGCCTACCAGGTCCCTCCATCCATGGGATTTTCCAGGCAAGAATACTGGAGTGGGTTGCCATTTGGCCTTCTCTAATTCCAAAGAGTAGACTCAAGGAGTTACTAATTAGGGAAGTGAGTGAATGCAAAAAACAAAGTAGTTAAGACAGAAAGGTGGTGGTTTAGTTGCTAAGTTGTGTCCACCTTTGCGTAGACTCTAGCCTGCCAGGCTCCTCTGCCTGTGGGATTCTCCAAGCAAAAATACTGGAGTGGGTTGCCATTTCCTTATCCAGGGAATCTTCTCGACCCAAGAATCAAACCTAGGTCTCCTGCCTTGCAGGCAGATTCTTTAGGGAATGAGCTACTAGGGAAGATGAGATAAAACAGAGACCCAGTTCTTGCCCAAGGGATATGCATAACAATCTGATGCATAGCTTTGAGTTGTTCTGTAGGAACTAGGACACACTTCCTCCCCTCCCACCAGGTGGAGAATAGCGACTACATGCTGAGCACATACAAGGAGACCCCAGACCAGTTGAAACCAGAAGGGTGATAATTAAGATACTTGAAACATGAACCTATTGCCCCTCCAACAACAACCAACCAGAAGAAAGTCCATGAGTTGATCGCATACCCTACAAACCCCACACCTCAGGTTGCCTTAAAAACCCTTCTCTGACAACCACACGGAGAAGGCAATGGCACCCCACTCCAGTACTCTTGCCTGGAAAATCTCATGGACGGAGAAGCCTGGTAGGCTGCAGTCCATGGGGCCGCTAGAGTCGGGCACAACTGAGTGACTTCACTTTCACTTTTCACTTTCATGCATTGGAGAAGGAAATGGCAACCCACTCCAGTGTTCTTGCCTGGAGAATCCCAGGGACGGAGGAGCCTGATGGGCTGTCATCTCTGGGGTTGTACAGAGTCAGACACGACTGAAGCGACGCAGCAGCAGCAGCAGCAGCAGACAACCACTCAGGAGTTTCGGTCTAAAGACTGAGCCTCCCTTTCCCCTTGCTTCTTGCCTGCAGTACTTTGTACTTTCTTTTCCCACAACTTGGTGTCAATATGACTTTGCAGCAGAGTGAATGAGTGAAGCCACATTCTCTATACTAACAGGTGCTTAATCAGAGAAGAATCTAAACAGAGTCAGGCTTGAGGCATTAAAGAAATAACAAGGTTTGTTTAAACAGGCTTCTCAGTTCAAATTCCTTATCACTGGTCATAAAGGTGTTTGTCTTTCTCATGATGCACAGAGTACACTTTTTGCATGAGGGTTGTTTTTCCTGCTTACATACAGGAGACAACAGATGAAGGTCAGAGTGTTACTCTTGTGTTGGCCGTTTCATAAGTAACTGTAATCAATACGTCATTGTGACAGATTTGGGGGTGGTCCACTCTGAGCTCTAACAGTGGCAAATGCCATGAAGGAAATTTTATTTTAAGCTCTTTTAAATCTAAATAACTTAAAATTGATCATTAAATTGTTACATGCCAAACCCTATATTTGACATACAGTGTCAAACACAGATGTAGGAGTTTGGACCAAGCAAAGAGAATGAATGGCTCATACTCAAAAACCTCAACTCACTGAGGGTTTTCAGAGAGTTTTTATAGGCAAAATTTGGGGTGAGGGCTGCAGGGTGTTTGAATTCCTTCTGACTGGCTGGTGGTCAGGTAGTAGAGAGGAGCTTCAGGAATCTTGTGCTAAGCCAAAAGTTACTATCCTCCACCTGGGTAGGGACAGAGGAGCCTGGTAGGCTATGGTCCATGGGGTGGCAAAGAGTCAGACTCCATTGAGTGACTGAGCAGGCACCTGGGTGGGAACCTTAATTCCTGCAAAAGAACTAAAAGATATTGTTATGTTATTCCTTGAGGAAGAACCAGAATCCCACTTTAATGACTCCAGTTGGTTGTTCTTCTTTTGTTTCTGTGTTCCCTCCATTGTTCCCTGATTAGCAACTGCTTGAACCCACTCTTTCTGTCTGCCTTCTGATGAATTAGTGATGGACAGGAAAACCTGGCATGCTACAGTTCAAGGTGTTGCAAAGATTCAGAAACGACTGAGCAACTGAACTGAACCTGCCCTTTAAAACTCAGGAAAGGTCATGGAAACTGAATGAAGCTATTTACTACAAACAAGAAATGAGGACATAGATTTGTAACCTGGAGTCTCACAGGGTCATGCTCCAATTCAATCTCTGTTATTGTGATTTATAAGAAACGTACATTTTGTCATTCAAGTGACTAAAATATATTTATTATATATATTTGGTCTTCTTCCACAGTACCTGACACATAGTTCTTAAAACACTTGGAATTTCCTGGGTAATAAGAGCAGTCCAAGGAAATTTTGTCATAATGTTTAGTCTATTGTCCTCAGTTCCTGAAACAGCTTTAGACCCATAAAGATGACATGGGTATGCTGTTATTCTTAACAAGTTCCTTTCTGGAACTGAGTTTACAGATCCTCAGGTGACTTAGCAGCCTGAATGTGCCTGAGCGCTTCTGATCTCAGAAGCTAAGCAGGGTTGGGCCTGCTTTAGTCCTTGGATGGGAGACTGCCTGGGAATACCAGGTGGTGTAGGCTTGGGCTTCCCTGGTGGCTGAGACAGTAAAGCATCTGCCCGCAATGTGGGAGACCTGGGTTCGATTCTTGGGTCGGGAAGATCCCCTGGAGAAGGAAATGGCAATCCACTCCAGTACTCTTTCTTGGAAAATTCCATGGACAGAGGAGCCTTGTAAACTACAGTCCACGGGCTCACAAAGAATCGGCACGACTGAGCGACGTCATTTTTTTTTTTTTTTTTTAGGTCTTCCCTGGTGGTGCAGAGGTTAAAGTGTCTGCCTGCAAAGTTGGGTATCTCTTCACAGCTGCTCCAGCAAAGCACAGCCCCTGCTCCTTACCTTTGACGAGGGGTATCTCCTTACCACCGCTGTTCCTGCCCTTCAATGATGGATAGCTCCTCTAGGCCCTCCTGCACATGCGCAGCCAGGGTTCCTTAATTCTCCAAGCCAGGCTTCAGCAATAGATTTGGGTTTCTTTTACCTTGGGCATGGGGTATCTCTTCATGGCTGCTCCAGCAAGCACAGCCTCTGCTCCTTACCTTGGACGAAGGGTATTTCCTTACTGCCACCGTTCGTGAGCTTCAGTGTGGGATAGCTCCTCTAGGCCCACCTCTGCAGCCACCGCTCCTCTGGTTGCTCCTCCCGGCTGCAGGCCCTGGCCTCGGATGCGGGATGTCTCCTCCCAGCCACCGCTGAACTGGGACGTGGGGTGTCTCCTCCCAGCCGCCACTGACCTCGGACACGGGGTAGCTCCTCTCAGCCGTTCCTGCACCGTCACAGCCTGGCAGTCTAGGCTGCTGCCCCTGACCTCGGACGTCGGGTAGCTCCTCTCCACCGCGCTTAGTGTGCCGGCCGGCTCTCGCAGCCGCCCAGCTTGATGTTCAAGCTGGTTTTAGAAAAGGCAGAGGAACCAAAGATTAAATTGCCAACATCTGCTGGATCATGGAAAAAGCAAGAGAATTCCAGGAAAATGTATATTTCTGCTTTATTGACTATGCCAAAGCATTTGACTGTGTGGATCACAATAAACCTTGGAAAATTCTGAAAGAGATGGGAATACCAGACCACCTAACCTGCCTCTTGAGAAATCTGTATGCAGGTCAGGAAGCAACAGTTAGAACTGGACATGGAACAACAGACTGGTTCCAAATAGGAAAAGGAGTACGTCAAGGCTGTATACTGTCACCCTGCTTATTTAACTTATATGCAGAGTACATCATGAGAAACGCTGGACTGGAAGAAACAAGCTGGAATCAAGATTGTGGGGAGAAATATCAATAACCTCAGATATGCAGATGACACCACTCTTATGGCAGAAAGTGAAGAGGAACTAAAGGGTTATGACCAACCTAGATAGTATATTCAAAAGCAGAGACATTACTTTGCCAACTAAGGTCCATCTAGTCAAGGCTATGGTTTTTCCAGTGGTCATGTATGGATGTGAGAGTTGGACTGTGAAGAAGGCTGAGCGCCGAAGAATTGATGCTTTTGAACTGTGGTGTTGGAGAAGACTCTTGAGAGTCCCTTGGACTGCAAGGAGATCCAACCAGTCCATTCTGAAGGAGATCAGCCCTGGGATTTCTTTGGAAGGAATGATGCTAAAGCTGAAAATGTGAGAGTTGGACTGTGAAGAAAGCTGAGCGCCGAAGAATTGATGCTTTTGAGCTGTGGTGTTGGAGAAGACTCTTGAGAGTCCCTTGGACTGCAAGGAGATCCAACCAGTTCATTCTGAAGGAGATCAACCCTGGGATTTCTTTGGCAGGAATGATGCTAAAGCTGAAACTCCAATACTTCGGCTACCTCATGCAAAGAGTTGACTCATTGGAAAAGACTCTGATGCTGGGAGGGATTGGGGGCAGGATAAGAAGGGGATGACAGAGGATGAGATGGCTGGATGGCATCACTGACTCGATGGATGTGAGTCTGAGTGAACTCCAGGAGTTGGTGATGGACAGAGAGGCCTGGCGTGCTGCGACTCATGGGGTTGCAAAGAGTTGGACACGACTGAGCAACTGAACTGAACTGAACTGAATACTGTAGGATTAGGATTCACATAAGGTGTTCCTTGATAAATAATTGGGATAGTGCCAAGCTCGTAGTAAGTGCTGGATAGATGTTAGCTGTTACTGTCGGTGATAGTTAATTTTATGTGTCAACTTGACTGGGTCATGGAGTACCCAGATATTTGGTTAAACACTATGTCTGGATCTGTCTGTGAGAGGGTTTCCAGATGAGATTAGCATTTGAATTGGTAGATGGCCTTCCCCAACGTGGATGCGTGTGTGCAAGCTCAGTCGCTCAGTTGTATCCAACTGTTTGCAACCCTATGGACTGTATGCTGCCAGGCTCCTCTGTCCAGAGGATTCTCCAGGCAAGAATACTGGAGTGGGTTGCCATTTCCTCTTCCAGGGGATCTTCCTGAACCAAGGATTGAATGCATGTCTTCCGTCTCCTGTGTCACCAGCATTGGCAGGTGGGTTTTTTCACTCCTGAGCAGCTGGGAAGCCCCCAAAGAGGATAAGCATCATTCAATCCACTGAGGGCCTGAATAGAACAATAAAGTAGAAGAGGGGAGAATTTACTCTTTCTGCCTGACTGAGCTGGGACACTGATCTGAGACTTATACCATCATTGCCCCTGGTTCTTGGGTCTTCAGACTCAGGCTGGAACTGTGCCAGGTTTTTCTAGGTCTACAGCATGCAGACAGAGCAGCAGATCATGGGATAATTGCCTCCCTAATTGCACAGGTCAGTGTCTTACAGTAAGCGTATCTACCTATCTATCATCTGTCCTCCTTATTGGTTCTGTTTCTCTGGAGAATCCTAACAGTCTGCAAAATATGGATAGCATTTAGTATTGTCTTGGTGTGTACTTAGAAAATGTAAATATAAATGGCAACAAATTGTAGGTAGCTTTTAGGAACTGACTGTTTTTACTCAACGAAACATTTTTGAGATCTTGCATGTCTGTACATATAGATTTAGTCTTAGTTCATTCTTTTAAAATGCCAAATAACTAATAACAAATCAATATATAAATATACCTCATTTTATTAATTCTAATCTACACTGATATTCCACAATACATGAAATTTGGAATTTTTCCCAATTTTTTTTAATATTGCAGGCAATGCTGCAATGAATATCCACATATATCCTTATGACTCTGGGCTAGTTTTTTTTTCCTTAAATATCTAGAAGTAGAATTGATAGGTTATAGGTAATTTAGGTTAAGTGTATTTTTGCTTAAATAATTCTGATAAATCACCCTCCAAAATGCATTAATTTATATATCCCTCTCCACCAAGAATATTTAAAGGTATTTTCTACCTGAAGATCTTGCTGATATTCTTTAATTTTTATAAAGTTGTGAGGTTGTTCTTTTTTTAATTTAGAATTTTAAATATGAATTTGTTTTTGTATATATTGTGAGGAAGGGATCGATTTCTTTTCCTTAAGTCCATTGTCCTGACACCTCTCATGAAGAGTTGTCCTTACCCCACTGTTTCAAAATGCCTTCCTTATCCTAAGTCAAATCCCCCTCAGATGCATAAGTGCTTTTTCAATTTTTTTTTTTTTTGGACTCTAGTCTTTTCTTACAGAATTGGTTGACCAAAAAAAGTTTTTTTCATAAGCAGCCTCTTGTAGCACATAGTTGTCTTTAATTTCATTCAAAACAATTTTGTTGGATTGTATTGTGACAGCTGTTATATTAGCATGTGTTTTTAACAAATTATCAAAGTTGGTGAATTTTTGTGTAGTCATTTTAATAGTGAAGATGGAAAAAGAAGGAACATTTCAGCATATGCTTTATTATCACAAGAAAGGTAAAAATACAATTAAAACGCAAAGGAAAAAAAGAAAAGTTTGTGCAGCATATGAAGAAAGTACTGTGACTGATCAGAGTCAAAAATGGTTTGCAAAGTTTTGTGCTGAATATGTCTCACTGAATGATGCTCAATTGTCAGGTAGACCAGTTGAAGTTGATAGCAATCAAACCTAGACATTCATTGAAAATGATCAATGTTATCCCATGCAAGATAACCAAAACACTCAAAATATCCAAATCAAGCCTTGAAAACCATCTGTACCAGCTTGGTACGTTAATTGCATGGAAGTTTGGGTTCCACATAAGTTAAGCGAAAAAAACCTTCTTGACCATATTTCCAGAAGCAATTCTCCACTTAAACATAACAAAAACTTCCATTTTAAAAACAAACTGTGACTGGAGATGAAAAGTGGATACTGTAGAATAATTTAGAATAGAAAAGTCAAGTGAAATGAACCACCACCAACCACATCAAAGGCTGGTCTTCATCCAAAGGTGATGTTATGTTTACGGTGGGATTGGAAGTGAGTCCTCTATTATGAGCTCCTTCCGGAAAACCAGACAATTCATACCAACAAGTATTTCTCTCAGTTAGACCAACTGAAAGCAGCACTTGAACAAAAAGCATCCAGAGTGAGTTAACAGAAAACGTGTAATCTTCCATCAAGGTAACACAGGACCCTGTTTCTTTGATGACCAGGCAATAACTGTCACAGCTTGGCTGGGGAGTTCTGATTCATCTGCTGTATTCACCAGACATGCACCTTCAGATTTCCATTATTTCAGTCTTTACAAAGTTCTCTTAAATGGAAAAAATGTCAATTCTCTGGAAAACTAAAAGTCACCTGGAATGGTTCTTTGCTCAAAAAGAATTGGTTTTGAGAAATTGAAAATGCGACGTTGCCTGGAAAATGGCAGGAAGTAGTGGAACAAAACGGTGAATATGTCGTTCAATAACATTCTTGGTGAAAATGAAAAAGGTGTCTTTTTGTTTTTAAGCTTAAAAACCAAAGGAACTTTTTAGCCAACACAGTTTTTATGCACTGATGCCAATTGCTTTTTTCAAATTTACTTATTTATTTTTGGCCACACGGGTCTTTGTTGCTGAACCCTTTCTCTGTTTGCAATGAGCAGGGGTGGAGGGCTATTCTTTGTTGCAGAACAGGCTTTTCATTGCGGTAGCTTCTCTTGTGGAGCACAGGCTCTATCTAGGTCCTGTGGTCTTCAGTAGCTGTGGCACATGGTCTCAGTAGCCAGCTGTTTTAAAAACTGCAGCTTTATCATAAGTCTTTAGATCTGGTAAAGTGGATCCAAACTCCCATCATTTGTCTTTTTCTTTAGGTGGCTAACGTAACATTTATATACACTGCATAAAATCATCATGAGATATTAAATATCTATGTCTGTGTGTTTACTACTGTTTTTTCTGCATTAGAATAAGAGCTCCAGGAAGCCTTGTTTTGTTTTGTTTTGTTTTATTTACCACTGTGTCCTCGGTACTTAGAACAAGGTTAGGCCTGAAGTAGGCCTCCATAAGTTTTTGTTAAGTAAATGAAGAAATATGGATTTTAGAAGCATCCTCTCAAGTTCTACAAAGGGTCTTTTTAGTATCTTGTTTGAGATTGCATTCAAGTTTTCCATTACTTTGAGGAGAATTGACATTTTTATGATGATAGTTATCCCATTATTGAACAAAACAGCTGTCCAACATTAGTCACTAGTCATGTCTGATTTTTTGCGACTCCATGGACTGTAGCCCACTGGGCTCCTCTGTCTATGGGATTTTCCAGGCAAGAATACTGGCGTGGGTTTCCATTTCCTTCTCCAAGGAATCTTCCCAACACAACACATCTCTTCCCTTTTTGGTGACTTTCAATTTTATTGCTTTCTCCAGGAAAGTTCAAGTGTGTTCTCAAGCGTTATCATTCAGTCAAGTCTGACTCTTTGCGACCTCATGGACGACAGTGGGTCAAGATGCTCTGTCTATGGGATTCTCCAGGCAAGAATAGTGGACTGGGTTGCCATTTCCTCCTGCAGGGGGACTTCCAGACTCAGGGGTTGAACCCAGGTCTCCCACATTGTAGAAGGTCTTATAGAATTCTAATTAGTTTATTCCTAAGTATTTCCTAGTTTCTGTTACTCTGATGAATGAAATTTTAAAGTCACTATTACACTTTCAAAGTAGTATTTTTTTAAGCTTCTTTGAAGTTTTTTCTTTCTTTCTTTCTTTAGTTTTGGCTGCACTGGGTGTTCATTGCTATGCATGGCTTTCTTTAGTTGTGGCAAGAGGGGGCTGCTCTTCACTGCAGTGAGGGTGCTTCTCATTGCAGTGGCTTCTCTTACTGCAGAGCAGGGACTCCAGGCCTGACGGTTCAGTAGCTGTGCTGCAGGAGCTTAGTTGCTCCTTGGCATGTGGGATCTTCCCAGATCAGGGACTGAACTCGCATGCGTTGGCGGTCAGATTCTTAAAACACTGGACCACCAGGGAAGTTTCATCAAATTGTTATTGTGGATATACAGAAAAGGTCTCTTGATTTTAAACGTTGATCTGATGAACACAACAGTTGTTGCTCTGGGTTTTCAAGGTGGGTAATCACATTATCATAAATAATGGTAATATGGCTTCTTCCTTTGCAGTCTTAAATCTCTTCTTTGTCTTTACTTTCTTATTGTGTTAGTTGTAATTTCCAGTATACTATTGACGAGTAGAGGTATTCGTTCATTTCTGACTGCACTGGGGTATCATTCAAAAAAGGTCAAGTTTTGTTGCAATAACAAACAGCTCCAAAACCTAGTGGCTGAACCAATCAAACTTTATTTCTCACTTGCACCTCACATTCAGCATAAGTCGTGGGGAAGGGAGGCTTTCCTTACTGTTCTTTCTCAAAGCCTCAAGCTGATGGAGGCTCTTTTCCTCCATGGACGTGCGCTTCCACAATTGCTATAACAGAAGGAATTGCACACTGGCTTTGGAAGCCTCTGCCCTGAAGTAACTCGTATTCTGTCCACTAGCATTTCAAGGCAAGTCCCACGGCCAAGTCTAAGTTCCAAAGAAGTAGGAAGGTGTGATCCTGCCATGTGTCAGAAAGACAGCTAAGCCACGGGAATGTGCCTCATGCACCATCATCACATACAGTGTTTGCTCTAAGTTTCTGGTAGATAGCCCTTTATCAAGTTTAGAAGTAAGTTCATGAGTTTGTTTAGAATTCGTTAAGCAAAGAATGTATCCTTATCGTGAATGAGTGTTAAATTTTATCAACTGGTTTTATGCCATCTGTTTTATGTATAAATATTGTTTTTCTGCCTTACTTTGTTAAGACATCTATACATGATGATTCTCTGCCTAAAACATTCTCCTCCACAGTCCTCTTCAAACACTTTCCTTGTTAATTCTTTCTCCTTCTTTAGAGCTCATTCATTCATCCAATCAATACTGACTAGGCAAGGCTATGCGCCAGATGTTATTCTAGGCGCTTAGGACAGCAGAGAACAAAGCAGATGAAAGCCTTGCCCCTGTGGATCTACCTTACACTAGGGAGTGGGAAGAAATACACATGAGACAAATAAGTAAATCAGATGCAGACCAATAGTCTTTTTTACTTTTACTTATCTGTTTACTTATGGCCGTGCTGGGTCTTCCTTGCTGGGCACGGACTTTCTCCAGCTGTGGCAAGCTGGGGCTACGCCTCGTTGTGGTGCACGGGCCTCTCCTTGCGGCGGCTTCTCTGGTTGCAGAGCACAGGCTCTAGGGCACATGGTCTTCAGTAGATGCAGCATATGGGCTTAGTAATTGTGGCTCTTGGGCTCTAGAGCTCAGGCTCAGTAATTATGACACAAGGGCTTAGTTCCTCTGTGGCATGTGGGATCTTCCCGGACCAAGAACTGAACCCGTGTCCCCTGCATTGGCAGGTGGATTCTTAACAACTAGAGCACCAGGGAAGTCCCTGTCACTAGTTCCGGACACAGCAGAAGAGGAGTAGAGCAGGGAAAGGGAGAAATGGAGGTATAGGGAGGGTACACTCAGGGTAAGTCTCTCAAAGAGGTGACATCAGGGAAATGGCTGAAAACAGGGGCAGAGTTTACAGGCAGGTATCCAAAGGCAGACTGTTCCGGGCAGAGGGCGGCTGCGAGCTAAAGGCCCCAGGGTGGGAGTTGCCAGGTGCGTTCTAGCATCAGTGAGGAAGCTCGGGAGCTGAAACTGAGTGAATGACCCTGGCAAGCAAAGAAGCTGGAGAAATAGTAGAGGAGGCTGACCAGGAGGGCCTTGGAGGAGGTCATAGCAAAAACTTAAGAGTTTTTCTTGGGCTGATGAGTTTTGAGCTCTGGAAGAGTTTGGAGCAGAAGAGGTACAGAGTCTACTGTGCTTCAAAAGGATCCCCCGATGCAGTGTTGAAAACTGCCTGTAGGCTGGTAAGGGCAGAAACAAAAAGATAGGAGGAATCCCCTATGGTAAGCCATGTATGAGATGAAGCTGTCATAGCAGTGGAGATGCTGAGCAGTGGTCAGATTCTGGGTATATTCTGAAGGAAAATACCACAATGATATTCTAATGGATTAGAGTAGAGTGTGAGAAAAGAGGCCAGCATGGCTTCAAAGCTTTGGCCTGAGCGATGGGAAGGATGGGGCTGGAAGACTGGGAGAGGCCTTAGGCGGATAAGGTTTCAGGTGGGGGAAGATCAAGAATTCAGTTGTCTTTCTTTTTCATTATGATGATTTTTTATTGATTATAATTCACATATCATAAAATTCACCGCTTTAAAATGTGGCTTCGATGCTCTCAGTATATTCATGAGTTGTGTATCCACCACACTATCTAATTCCAGAAAATTCGTTGACTCCCTTAAAAGACCTATACCCACTATCGACTCCCCATTCCCCTCTCCTTGACATCTACGTTCTGTCTTTATGAATGTCCCTATTTCTGGAAATTATATGTAGATAAAGTCATACAACATGTGGCCTTTTGTGTCTGTCTCCTTTCACTCAGCATTCTGTTTTCAAGGTTCTGGACCTGTTGAATTTCAGGTGTTTTATTAGACTTCTAAATATTTAAGTCTAGTAGAGAGGTTCAGAGAAGGCAACGGTACCCCACTTCAGTACTCTTGCCTGGAAAAGCCCATGGACAGAAGAGCCTGGTGGGCTGCAGTCCCTGAAGTCGCTATGAGTTGGACAGGACTGAGCAACTTCACTTTCACTTTTAGGTTTCATGCATTGGCGAAGGAAATGGCAACCCACTCCAGTATTCTTGCCTGGAGAATCCCAGGGATGGGGTAGCCTGGTGGGCTGCCGTCTATGGGGTCGCACAGAGTTGGACACGACTAAAGCGACTTAGCAGCAGCAGCAGCAGCAGTAGAGAGGCGAGGGCTAAGGGATAAAGAAGATATACAATATCTGTAAATAGATGCACAGAACCATTAACATATAGAATAACGCTATTTCAAATCATGAGATGAAGTGCAATCCTCATCAAGAAAGTAAGCACAGAGAGAACAAAGATGTCAAGCATCTGGGACACCTGAGCCCTGGGACCCTTAAACATCTGGAAGAGAAGAAGCCATCACAGGAGACTGAGAAGGGTCTGCAACAGCGAGTGGGGGTCCTGAAAGCCTAGGGAGAAACTGCACGGAGAGAAGGCTGTGATCCCCTGGGTCTCAGAGGCTCCTAAGAGGTCAAGTAAGATGAGGACCAAGAAATGACCATTGGGTTTGCAACC
This sequence comes from Madoqua kirkii, assembly GCA_006408675.1. Taxonomy (NCBI): domain Eukaryota; kingdom Metazoa; phylum Chordata; class Mammalia; order Artiodactyla; family Bovidae; genus Madoqua; species Madoqua kirkii. The sequence goes on from SJYC01057739.1 coordinate 14,237, forward strand.
AGGAGGTCATAGTAACATGACAAAGAGCTATTTCAGACCAATGCTGGGGAAGAAAGCCTCATCAGAGAGAGTTCAAGAAAGATCAGGAGAAGAGAAACTAAGGACAGCAAGTAGTTTCTCCAGTGGGAAGCTTCTCTTCTCCAATTTCTCTTCTCCCCTGCGGTGATAGAGAGGGGAGAAGTAAGGCCAAGACTGGTTTTTGTATGGTTTTCAAGATTCAAGAATCAGCATGATTTTTGTTTCAGATGAGAAAGAAGGATGCAGTAGAAGCCAAAAATTAATGGTGGAGGAAAGAGAGGGGAGAATTGCTGGAGGAGGTTCCTTGAGTAGGTGATGGCACAAGATTGACCCCAAGGGGAAAGCTGGCCTTTGATGAGGCATAGACAGGTCATCTACGGAAAGAGATGGGGAGACAGTATGAGGATGCAGACTTGGCCAGCAGGCAGAGTTGGGGTCTGTGTTCCTATGTTTTTGAGGGATAGAAGAAGCATGCTCTTTGGCTGAGAGTAAGGATGAGGGGAAGGCGCTGGGAATCAGAAGGGAATGGAATGACATCTAGCAGGGATCAAGTGTACTAGGGAAGGATAGTATGAGTCCAGACAGCACTAGGGTGCAGATGAAGTCTGTGTGTCCAGTTTAGAAATCACCCCCTCCCAAAGGTCTTCTGACCCCCAAACTAGGTCACTCCCCTTGCTGTAAGTCTCACGGCCCCTATGGTGCTTCTCTCTTACAACTCTGATCACACCTAAAATGAAATATCAATGGTATTCTCTAGCTCTTTAATCCCTGTATCCCCTCACTTAGACAGTAAACCCCAGGACGACATTAGCAGAGACTGTCTACTCAGTCGCTGTATCTTGCCATCTAGCTCCTCCCGCACAGTATTCTCTAAATACATAATATTTAAATAGTTGAATCAGTTCTGTTCAGTCGCTCAGTCCTGTCCAACTCCTTGCAACCCCATGGACTGCAGCACGCCGGGCCTCCCTGTCCATCACCAACTCCCGGAGTTTACTCAAACTCATGTCCATTGAGTCTGTGATGCCACCCAATGATGTCATCCTCTGTCACCCCCTTCTCCTCCCACCTTCAATCTTTCCCAGCATCAGGGTCTTTTCCAATGAGTCAGATCTTCGAATCAGGTGGCCAAAGTATTGTAGTTTCAGCTTCAGCATCAGTCCTTCCAATGAATATTCAGAACTGATTTCCTTTAGGATGGACTGGTCGGATCTCCTTGCAGTCCAACGGACTCTCAAGAGTTCTCTCCAAAACCACAGTTCAAAAGCATCAATTCTTGGGCGCTCAGCTTTCTTTATGGTCCAACCCTCAGATCCATACAGGACTACTGGAAAAACCATAGCCTTGACTAGACGGACCTTTGTTGGAAGTAATGTCTCTGCTTTTTAATATGCTATCTAGGTTGGTCATAACTTTTCTTCCAAGGAGTAAGCGTCTTTTAATTTCATGGCTGCAGTCACCATCTTCAACCATATTCAAATAGTTGAATAAATGCATGAAATAACGAATAAGAAAAGTCCCCAAGCGCGTGTGCTTTTAGTCAGCCTAAACTTCCGAAGCAACTCCTTCCGCATCCCTGAGAGAGTCCTGACCTCCACTCTCCGCAGCTCCACCCACCCGTCCCCAACTCCATCTCCATCCTCATCCCCATCCCCATCCCTTTCGCATCCCCTGCCCATTCCCATCCCTTCCCTTGCCCTCTCGCTTAGCTCCGCTTTCCCGGCGCTGCTGCTTTAAGAGTCCGCAGAAGCCGAGCCGGGCGCTGATTGGTGGTTTATTCTAACGATAGCGGATGAGCTCATCTGCAACCAATGACCAGGCTGCACCGGCCAGACCCCTGCACCTAGGAGGAGGGCGGAAAGGCGCCGCCCGCGGTGCTATGTCCCCCGCGGGGGCGAAGGGTAGGTGGCCGCAGGGCTGAGTGGGGCCGCGCGGACCGAGCTCCTGGCTCGGGCAGGTACGGTGTTAGCCTGGCTCCCTTCCCATCCCCTCTTCCCCAGGAGAGAATGCCCTCACCTCTCATTCCCCTAGTCCCCTTCCTTGGCGACTCTCATGGGGCGGTGCACCTTGCATGCAGGGGACTCGCGGGCTGGATGCACGTCTTTCTGGGTCCAGACGCAGCTTTGCAGCTCTGCCTAGGAGGACCCGGCCCGGCGGGTGGACCCTGAAGCTAGGCCCTGACTCAGAGAAGCAGACACTGCCGACCTGGGTGCCTCTGATCACAGGCCTCTCGAGCCGCATGCCCTGGTGACTGGGCCGAAAGGGAAGGGCGCGACTTCCCTTCCTCCCCTCCTCCACCTCCTGGCCGCATCCCGTGGGTTTTCCTCTCTGCCTCACTCCCCATCCTCTTCTCTCTTCCCTCTCTCCACAGAAGTAGAAATGACCTGGGGTTTGGGCCCTGCCCTTTCCCAATGAGGCCTGCGAGAGCAAAGCTGCAGAGGCTTCAGCGAAGGACACAGGCAGCTTGCTGGCCTCTGAGCTCTTTCCTTTGCTTCTGCCGCTGCTCTAACCCTGGTGGCCACTTGTATACTTGCTGCTCAGGGTGGAGCTGCTGTCCGGTCCCTGGAGGCCACGTGGCCTCCTGGACTTCTCAGAGCAGAGCCAGGGGAACAGAGCCATCCCTTCCCTAGAGCTGGCTGGGTTCTGATCTCATTCATTTAATTCCATCCAGAATGGTACTGAATCTGCCAGTCAGTCATTTCCTTTGCCTGCAGTCTTTAAGGCCAAGCCTTGTGCCCAGCTCTCCGCCTGGCTCCTTGGGGGTTCTCACTCCCTGACGACACTGATCTTGGGACCAAGGGAAATGAAATAAAGCAGGGGCAATCTCTCCTGTTCGGGGAGGTACCATGGAGCCAAATCCTGAAGGATAAGTGAGATTCCCATGGGAGGAGGGAGGGGCGGACAGGGCACAGTTTAAGGAATGGCCTTTGGGCCCCGGGCTTTTGCTTCAGCCTCAAAGTATGGTGACCTGCATATGTTTGATGTGCAGAAGCCCTTTGAAGGCAGCTCTGTATCACAAATATCTTCAGCTCTCTCTGATGCTCAGCACATAGTACGTGCTCCAGAAATACTTGTTGAACTGAATTTGAATGGAAAGAATTGTAAAAACAACTCAGAGCCCAAAGCATGTTTTTATTCTGTTATGACCACTGCTTAGGAAAGGTCTGCTTAGTAAGGGATAGTACCCCCATTAGCTCTGATCCCTCCAGCCCTTGGAGGTGAGTATCAGTCTCCACAATACTCAGTGGAAGAAACCAGGGTACAGATGGGACATTGGCCCCATCTGGGTTCTTCCTAATGCCTCTGCTCATTCCAGGTCCCTGACCCAGGGCAGCCATGAGCCTGGTGGCCTGTGAGTGCCCTCCTGGCCCTGGTCTGGAGCCCGAGCCCTGCTCTCGAGCACGGTCTCAGGCTCGAGTGTACCTGGAGCAGATTCGCAACCGGGTGGCTCCGGGGACACCTGACATGAATAAGCATGACTACCTGGTGGATGCAGCCACTCAGATCCGGCTGGCCCTGGAGCGCGACGTCAGTGAGGACTATGAGGCTGCTTCAACCACTACCAGAACGGCGTGGACGTTCTCCTCCGAGGCATGCACGGTGAGGCTGGGGCTGGGCAAGGGCTGAGGAAGGGCCCATCCCATCATCTGTCCATCTGTGCTGGGTGAGCAGGGCTCTGTGCTGGCCCTGCAGGACCTATGAGAAGGACAGTAGTATTGATAATAATCGCCCTCACTTATAAAGCAGTTCCTTTACACTAGGCGCTGGTCTAAGGGCTTTACCTGTATCAATTCATTTCTGATTCACAGTAATACAAACCACTGTGTATGTTCTGGCATGTACTTCCAAATATACAAGAATGATTTTTATTCCTATTTTCCAGATGGGGAAATTGAGGCACAGGGCAGTTAAATAGCTTGCTTAAGACTCCACAGCTCTCAAGTGACAAAGCTGAGATTTGAACAGTTTGGGCTCCAGAGGCTGTGAGCTTGGCCCACTAAGCCCTCCTGCCCCTGGAGCTGGGCTGGGGTCCTGCCCTCTGGGTACTTGCATTCTAATGGCAGAAGATTGATGAGTTAATGATGAACAATTATAGTCCCAGGTAGCAAGGACAATGGGGAAGAAGTAAAGGGAGGGAAGAAGGAGACTGAGGCCAGGCAAGCCTGGCACAGGGCATTTTCTAAAAGTCAAAACCCTAATCTGAGCCCTGAAGAATGGTAGGTATGCTGTCCAGCTGAAGAGCCTGGAGTGGGAGAGGGGGGACAGGCAGAGAGCACAGGCAAAGGCCTGAAGGTGAGAGGGACAGCCTGCTCAGGGCAAAAGGAGGTATTTCCAAGTTGTGGGAGAGGCTGGCCCTGAGGCCAGTTGGAGACACCCGAGGGCCTTGATGGCCAGCCTGGGGTCAAGAGTCAGGCCCCCATTCATGCTTCCAGTCCCTGCACTGATGATGCCTCTCAACAGCTGGCTTCATGCCTGCACCATGAACACCTTTACCCTCCAGGCCCAGTGCCTGTGCTGGCCTCTTTCATACTGGGCATCAAAGATGGCAGAAGGTGTGCTCTCTGGGGGCTTTCTTTCTCCCTGAAAAAACAGACAGGGAAACTCCATTCCATCCCTTCCCAGGCTGTGACAGTGGCCAGGAGGTGGTGCATGCCAACTGTAAGGTGCTATAGTCCGAGGGCCCCCTGGCTCCCAGGCTCTTTGGCCACCATCCTTCGTCCTCCTCCCCTGCTGGTCTCCCACCCAGAAGAGGACCCAAGAACAGATGTGGGGTCAGAATCCACTGACCAGCCTCAGAAATAGCTGCCCTCCTGTGGAGGGCAGAGCGTGGGCAATGGGAGCCAAACCCCCGCCTCCTACCAGGGCTGGCGGGGTCCTCTTGACCCTTTTCCCCACAGTCGACCCCAACAAGGAGAGGTGTGAGGCTGTCAAGCTGAAGATTACCAAGTACTTGCGGCGGGCGGAGGAGATCTTTAATTGCCACCTGCAGAGGACGTTGGGCAGCGGAGCCAGCCCCAATGAGGTGAGGAGCCCCCAGAAGCCTGAGGGAGCCGGGGGAAGAGAGCTAAGGCCCCCGCCCCCCAAGCCAGGGAGCTGTCGCCTTGCCATCCCCGGCGGAGCAGACGGTGGAGAGCACAGGCAGGCTGGCACACGGCCCGGGGCTGCCGCCCTGCCCTCCTTCTCTTGATTTCCTCCCTCTCTCTCCCACACTCTCCGTAGCCCATTCACATTCTAACACTTGGTGAGTCATCTCCAGTCCAGTCTCGCACCCTCACAGAAGAGACACACACACAGAGGCAGCTCCTCAGTCTCCCACAGAGCCCATACACACGCTCACCTGTGTACACACTCAGGCTCCCAGAGTGCTTTTCAGCTGGGCTGCAGTGAGTGTTTGGAGCAGACATGAATACCCACCCACATGCGTATACACAGACATGACTACTCACGTGCATATACACACACGTGAACATGTGCGTATACAAATGTGCACAAATCCTCTCCCCACATTCTGACCCAGTGGGCCCCTCAGTGAGGGTTGAGAATGCACGCCCACTTCTCAACCCCTAGATGTGCACACACATGCTCCTTCTAGGCTGATGCACCTTGTAAGGTGCTTCCCCAGTGCAGGTACATGGGCCTGCCTTGGTCTTTGAAGCCTGTTGCCCAGGTTATTTCCCCACCCTGGGAGCAGCTGCCTCCTGTGGATGCCACTTTTGAGAGGGGGTTTCAGAGGACTCCTTGAGCCTGGGAGGAAGCCCGGGTAGGGGCTGAGCTGAGAAGGTGGCCTGACCTCCCTAAACCAAGGCTGGTCTGTCTCTGTGAGGTGGGGGTCTGCCCGTACCCTGGTCCTGCCCTCTGTGGCCACTGGTCTCCTGGCAAGCCAAGCCCTGCCCGCAGCGGGGTGAGGAGGCCATGACCCTGAGGCCGCCACGGGGCTCTCTCCCACCACCGCAGGGTTTCAGCAGCCTGAGGCTCCGGCCCATCCGCACACTGAGCTCTGCCCTGGAGCAGCTGAGGGGCTGCAAGGTGGTCGGGGTCATCGAGAAGGTGAGTGAGCGACGCCCAAGGTGTGGGAGGACACAGCGTGTGTGACCGGGAGTGGCCAGTGCTGGAAAGGGGCCAGGGGGTCCAAGTGGAGAAGGGCAGCCGGGTCCTGGGGTGCCCCACCCCTCCTCCAGCCCAGCACACATCAGCCCCAGCAAGGAAAAAGTGAGGAAGCCACAGAGGCAGACAGCGCCTCCCTACAGAACCCCCAGCTCAGACAGAGCCGCTCCCTCGGCAGTTCAGGACAGCAGCTGCAGGGGCACCCCAGCCAGCCTGAGTTGCCTTGCGTGCCCCTACTTCCCGCTTCCTCCAGGGACTGCAGCCAAGAATCTCCCCTGCCAAGCCCAGCCCAGAGGTTCCTGGGGCAGGAATGTGCTCATTGCTAGAAGCCTGCCTTGTCCAGGGCCTTGGCAGTTCTGCCCTCTGTCTCCTGGCTTCTCCTGCGGTGCCCCAATCCAGGATCGGCTCCCTTAACTCAGGGCAGACAGGAGTCAACAGTGCAAACTGGACCTGGACACTCAGCAGAAGGACAGACAGGTTGGGTCAAATGAGATTTGAGCCAATATTCGATGCTCTCTGCCTGGGCCCAGAGATAGCTGGAGTATTTGCTTAAGTGTTTTTATTTTTTTTCAAACTGAACCGTTCATCAGAATCACCTGGGGGAGCTTCCTAACCACACAGATGCCTGGGCCCCATCCCAAACCCACTAAATGAGAATTTCTAGGGTTGAACCCAGGCATCTGTCATTTAAGACACTCAAGGGGGATTCGGGCGGGTGTGGGAGCCAGCAGAGAAAAGAGGACTGGTGTGTGTTCCTTCACACACTGCCAAGGATGAAGTGCTGTCTGGATGGGCACCACGTGGCCCCAGGCAAGCTCTTTGCCCTTTCCGGGCACCGGTTTCCTCATCTGGAAGTGGGGAAGGGATCTTCCCACCCACCCAGGGGGATGTGGGAACTAAAGTGAAATAATTTTTGGGAAAGGCCTGGCACACGCTAAAGCGTCTGATACAAGTTCGATGGCTGAAGGCTGATGACCAGAGTGGGTCAGCAGGAAGCAGGCTTCCCATCCTTGGCCTCGCTCCAGCGGCTGCTCCCCATTCCCTGGAGCAGGCGCCTGGTCTGTCAGCTAAGGCCCAGCCAGCTTCCATCTGCCCAGCCCTTCCCGCCCACCGCGTTCGTCCACGTGGCTCCGCCGCCCCCGTGGGCAGGCCAAGGAGGCGCAGCCACTGCTGTTCGCCCGTGTGGGATCCCACTGAACCGATGGTGTTATGGAGAGAGGGGTTCTGGGTCAAATAAGCTTTAGAAACAGTGAGTTAAAGTTACATTACTTCATTGCTTTAATTCTAGGAAGTTTCAGGCTTTGAGGATGCAAATGTACACAGTGAATCTCCAAGAGGGAGGTCTATGACAGAATTCCCCGAATTTGAATTTGTTTAACCCCAGACACACATGTGCAAAGCATTTTTGGAATCCTGTATTCCGAGGCCTGTGCATATGGGAAAAACAGATTTAGGCCAAGCCCAACCGTCTCTTACAAGTGCCCTCTTTTTTCCTTTATTACCCTTTCTTGGGCACTCAACTTAGCCACTCCGATCCCTCCTAAAATACTGTGGCCTTTTCCTGTCATTCACAAGCCAGGAAAATCAGTCTCCCAAATTAGGAGAGATATTAGGACCACTGGGCCCAGGTCCTTGCAGCCACGCCCGGATGGATGTCACTACCTTTCATTCCATAGCTGTGCCCAGACGCCCAGAGCGGGTGGTTGGCAGAGCAGTGCCAGTTTGCAGCAGCCTCCAGCCTCAGGGCAGCAAAGGGCCCCACTTAGGAAGCCTTGAGAGCCCCCAGAGAGGTCCCACTGTGAGAGTTCATGGGGCTGAAGAGGGTTTCCTCAGGGCCAGAAGAGATACCTGCAAGGGTAGGGCACGGCAGAGAACAGTGAGGTGGGTAGGTCAGGGACTAGGTGGGCAGCTGGCCAGGATGCCTAGGGTCTGCTCTCAGGGAGCCTTGGGGGCCTTAGGAGACAACACTGGCTATTTGCTGAGCTTCGTCCAGGAGCTAGGCCCTGAGTCAGGGATGGGGAAGAAAGAGAAGGACAGCCAAGTCCCTTCTGTGTTTTTGGCTCAAACATGAGGGTGTTTAAAATTATTACTATTTATCAGCATTTGAAAATTGGCAGGTTTCATAGAGAAAGTCCAAGTTTCCTACTTTTCCTGAGAAATGAGAGAATCTGGAAATGCAGACTCACATTCCTGCTTGTCAACCCCGGGCAGATGAAGGGCTGCCCGCTTTAATGAGGCGCTTGGCTTGCCCTTTCCTGTCTTGCCCACTGGCACACATGAACAGCCCCTGGGGACCTTCATGCTTGAGAACCTATGTGAAACTTCTGGATTTGTTTGCTCCAGGAGGGAGTCCTCCTGGCCTTGACACTGTGGACATTTTAAAATAAAGGATTAATGTGTTTTATCAAAGTTTTAATTGTCCACACATCCCGAGAGCTCAGTGGGTTTTATTTTTTTTAAAAGAGACTTCCTTTTTTAGAAAGATGGGAGCTGGCACTCAGAACTGCTTTATACCTTCCGGATAGCAATCTCTCCTGGCATCTGTAAAGCCCATTTAGCTGGCACAGCTGCTGCATTAAACCCACTCAGTCTCCCTGCGGGGGAAGAAGGGTTATACTGTACAGTCAGATATAGTAGCCACCAGCCACGTGGAATGGAATGGAATTGTCACTTTAGTCGTGTCTGACTGTTTGCGACTCGATGGACTGTAGCCTGCCAGGCTCCTCTGGCCATGGGATTCTCCAGGCAAGAGTAATGGAGTGAGTTGCCATGCCCTTCTCCAGGGGATTTTCCCAATCCAGGGATTGAACCCAAGTCTTTTACGTCTCCTGCATTGGCAAGCGGGTTCTTTACCACTAGTGCCACCTGGGAAGCCCATAATACTATTTAAAAAAAAATTTTTTTTTTGGATAACACCACATGACATGCAGAACTTCCCCTAATGGGGATTGAATTCACACCTTCCACAGTGCAAGCGCAGAGTTGTAACCACTGGACCACCAGGGAAGTCCAGTTTTAATAAAAATTAAATATTCTGTCAGTGGCACCCACTGTATTTCAGAGGCTTGATAGCTACATGTGGTTCATGGCTTCTGTACTGAACAAATAGACAATATTTCTGTTGCAGCAGAAAGTCCTCCTGGGCAGCGCTGCATTTTAACCATTGTTTTACAGAGAATGTAACTGAGGCTCATAGAGGTCAAGTGACAAACCAGTGCTCTGTCTCCCATAGCACAGAACAAAAGAGGAAGGGGGTTGTTTGTTTTGTTTTCTTGGTTTAATGGTGAGGGGGTTGCCCCCTTTGCTACCCTTTTGGAATATGATGTAAAAGAAAAGAGTTTGAAACAGTAAATGGGAATTTCCTGGTTGTCCAGTGGGTAGGACTCTGCAGTTCTGCTGCAGGGGAGCACAGGTGTGATGCCTGGTTGGAGAACTAAGATCCTGCAAGCCGTTCAGTGTGGTCAGAAACAACAGTGACAGCAAATATCGCCCACCATCCCATCCCATTCCAAGATAACCAGCATTGATGGTGTGACCTAATTATTTCTTTTGTGTGTGTGTGTGTGTGTGTGTGTGTATCTTTTCTTTTTTAATGCACTGTTTCAGTGTACTGATCAAGTTTTGTTTCTGGCCTCTCTGACTTTCCCTGCTGGTTTTTATTTGAATATGTAAACGAGAAGCCTTGCCCAGGACAGGGTGGTGGGGAATCCCACTTGGCAGAGGCAGTGGGGAATTATCCGGGGTGTCAGCACTTGTGGGAAACCGTGTTATCCTAAGTGACCCCAAAGTTCTCTCTTTCAAACTCATTGGGCGGAGGAGCGGGGACCAGGCTGGACTCCATCTCCGGCTGTTGGAGGAGAGACCTCTAGTGGTCATAAGGGGTACCTCACTCCTGATGCCCTAGCCCTCAGAATCTACCACCTTCATCTCACTGATGGCAGGGAAACTGAGGCCCAGAGGGGAAGGCATGTGCTAGGTCACCTAGCTGTGCCCGTTTTCAGTTATGTCTTCAAGGCTCCCAGGTCAGCCCATCTGAATTCGCATCCCAGCTCTGCAGGCAACGTTACCTCTCTGAACCTCGATTTCTTCATCAATAAGAAGAGTCACGTAATACTTGGGGCTGCCCAAGGGTCACAGGGGGAAAGAATTCGCTTGACAATGCAGGAGACACAAAAGATGTGGGTTTGGTCCCTGGGTTGGGAAGATCTCCCGGAGGAGGAAATGGCAACCCACTCCAGTCTTCTTGCCTGGAGAATCTCATGGACAGAGGAGCCTGGCGGGGCTCAGAGCATCAGACACGACTGAGCACAGCAGCACAGGGCCTCGCCCGGTAGGGCTGTAAGAATGAAATCAAGTGAACTAGATAAGGCCCTTAGCACAGAGTAATATCATACAGTATACAGTATAATACTACACTGCTGCTACTGCTAAGTCACTTCAGTCGTGTCCAACTCTGTGCCACCCCATGGACAGCAGCCCACCAGGCTCCCCAATCCCTGGGATTCTCCAGGCAAGAACACTGGAGGGGGTTGCCATTTCCTTCTCCAATGCATGAAAGTGAAAAGTGAAAGTGAAGTCACTCAGTCGTGCCCGACCCTCAGCGACCCCATCCAGGCTCCTCTGTCTGTGGGATTTTCCAGGCAAGAGTACTAGAGTGGGGTGCCATTGCCTTCTCTGGATAAGGCCCTTAGCACAGAGTAATACTATACAGTTTTCAGTATAATACTATACTACACTACACTACACTATACTATACTATATTATACTATACTATACTACACTATACTATACTATACCATAGTAATACTATACAGAGTAGTACTATACGGTAATACTATGCACAAGTTTCCCTGTGCTGATATTAAGTCATCAGCAAAGACTATAGAAAGCATGTTATACAGCAGGCTTGAGCTGCCGCCATACATGAGTTGTCTGACTTAACAGCATCCTCTTAATGGCCTTCTGAAGCAGGTACTGCTATGACCCAGGGTGTGGGTCTTGCCCCACACGTGCCCCCCTGTCTGGGCTGAATCTTCCACCTCTCTGCCCCGACAGGTGCTCTCCTATGGCTGGGGTTCACCCCTGCCCGTAATGGAGATGAGTCTAGGGCCCAGCTCCAAGCAAGGCTCTGACCCAGCAGTTGGCAGACCACTGCCTCCAAACAAAACTGACAGGAGAAGGAAGAGGTTGCTCGGCAGAGTCCAGAGAAAAAGACCATTTAAAAAAGAGAGAAAGACCATCGCAGCACTGGGAGCTGGGGGCACGGGGTGCGACCTGAAGGAGAACGCCAAGCCCGTGTGGTTTGGGGCACCCCTGGGGCCACATTCTCAGAGCCTTGGCTTCTTCCCCTGTAAAATAAGAGTTGAGAGAAGGTGACTGGCGCTGAGGTCCCTTGCAGCCACGACACCCTCGGATCCTGTGGAACGGACCATTCACCTCCTGTGTGGAAAGCTCTGACTGCTTCCCTGTGCGGTGCAGGGCTCTGGGCATACGGAGCTGGACAGCATGGGCCCTGCGCTCTTGGAGCTCACAGCCCAGTGGAGCGACAGGAAATCACACACAGTGTGCTGGGGGTGAGCCCGGAGAGCACTGCAGACAGATTAGGAGTCCTGGCCTGATCTGAGGTTGGGTAGCTCCCTGGAGGAGGTGGTACCTGATAAGACCTGCAGACCTAACGAGGGTGGATGAATTGGACAGGTTCAAAGTCATGTTGGTGGAGGAGGGGATATACTCTGTACCACCAAAGCCTGACGTCCCTGCCTCGCCTGGGTGGAGGAGCATGGGGCCTGGGGTGGGGGTGTGGAGCCCCAGTAACTAGCCTGTGCCTTGACTGGTGCCTCTTGGACCTCTGCAGGTACAGCTGGTCCAGGACCTAGCGACTGGAGGGACCTTCGTGGTGAAGGCAGGTGCCACCCCACCCCCTGCCATTCCTCCTTCCCCTTGGGACCTTCTTGGAGCTCTTGGAAACCCCTGCCCTCTGGGGAACCTCTACCCAGAACCCGTGTGGGAAGCCCACGTTCCCTCCAGATCCCACAGCTGCTAGTTCTGCACCCCGGGCATGTGCCCGACTTCCCAGAAACACACACACATATATGGCCTACCCTTGGCCCAGACAGGGAGGGCAGGGCCTGCCTTCCATGGTGGAAAGAGGGTTGAGGGTCAGGACAGGGACTAGGGGGAGGCAGCTGCTCCTCAGGGGGGCTCCCACACTCCATCTGGTTGTCCCTGAAGAGCAGAGTGGCCTCTGGCTGGTCCCCAGCTGATCTGCCTGGCCTGCCCCCTCCTCAGGGCCTGTCCAGGTGCCACGTGGCGAGCCGGGAGCGGCTGACCATCATCCCACACGGCGTCCCCTACATGACCCAGCTGCTGCGGTACTTTGTGACTGAGGACTCCATCTTCCTGCACCTGGAGCACGTGAAAGGTGAGCGGACCCCGGGGCCCCATCAGCTCCTCAGGCCTGCGGGAGGTTGTCCTGTCTCATCCCCTTAAAACTGGGAGCTCGTTGCCCAGCCACAGGCCCAGCCTTCCTGGAGGGTGAAGGCAGGACTAGCCTGCTGTGCGCTTCTCAGTGATGCCAGGGGGCAGGAGACATCCAAGGAGGACGTTCACGTCTTGGATGAACAAGGGCACGTATGCAGGTGTCCCCCTTGTCACATCTCCCCCAGTCCTGGCTCTTTTCACTTTTCTAGTCCATGCCCACCCCTCCGAGTGGCCATATGGGATGATGGTGCCAAAGCTGTAAGTGCAGGAACTGGGCCACAGCTAGGATTTCTGTTTGTTTGTTTGTTTTCAGTGAGGTACATCTCTCTGGATAGTGACATATAGTCATCACAGATCCATGCCTAGCCTTCTTTTATTTTAATTAAATTCATGACACTAGTCTCCCTTTGTGCTGTGCTTAGTCGCTCAGTCATGTCCGACTCTTTGAGACCCCGTGGACTGCAGCCCTCCAGGCTCCTCTGTCCATGGGATTCTCCAGGCAAGGATACTGGAGTGGGTTGCCATGCCCTTCTCCAGGATTCTCCCTTTGAAAAATATATAATACATTGGACACTGGAGAACCTGCCACCTAGACCAAGGACATTAGAGAATAATTTACATCTTCTTAGGGGTTAAGCACCTATTTTGTGAGGCTGGGGCCCCGTCACGGGTGGGTGGAGAGGAGGAGAGAGGGCATCCTGGGCTTTGGAAGGGGAGGGAGCCAAGTGAGGACCTGAAGGAGAGGATTTGTGCCCAAGACAGAGGGAGAGCAGGCGTGGGACAAAGATGCGTCCACACTCATTTCCTCTCCCGTCCCCATGCTTGCGGCTCCCTCTGCTTGGTCCAGGAGGTACACTCTGGTCCCACCTGCTCTCCCAGCCGTGCCCCCAGCAGTCTGGGACGGGGTCTGGCTCCAGCCTGGAGAGGATGAAGGCTCCGCTAAACCCCCACCTCAGCCTCAGGACCAGCTCGGTGCCCCCGGGGCACACTCGCCCGTGGGATGGAATCCCTCTGGAGCCTCCGTGGACTTCTCAGAGCCTCACCCCAGCCAGAGGGGTGGCGTCCGTTAAACCCCAGAGAGAGGCTGGGGGTGAAGCCTCAGCCAGGAGGAGCACCGCCTGCGTCTGGGACCTTCCAAAGGCCCCAGGTGGCAGCCTGCACTCCCACACCGGACGAAGACTTGGCCAGAGCTCGGAGCCTGCGCCCCCATGGGGGATCCCTTGGGTTCGGGCCGGGGCCGGCCGGGTGCTGGGGGGCTGCAGCCGAGGCAGAGGCCCGAGCCGCCCCTCGGCCTCTGGAGGGGCCAACCTGGTATCTGGTGGGGGCGCCTGGAGTCTGAAGGAGGAGCAGGTGAGGCAGTGGGCGGCTGAGACGCTGCTGGCCCTGGAGGCGCTGCATCAGCAAGGGGTGCTGTGCCGAGACCTCAATCCCCGGAATCTGCTCCTGGACCAGGCCGGTAGGAGCCCCAGGCGGGATGTGGGGGCTGCGGGCAGAGGAATGGGCCCTAACCCCACCCTACCCCTCAGGCGGGAGGCCCCCACAGCCTCGAGATTTCCCCAGAGCCAAGAGGAGGTGGACGGTATCTGACTGTTCCCCTGGGCCACCCCCGCCCCCTGCCTTTTCGGGAAGGCCTCGGCCAAGCCTGGCTGGCCAGCTATGGTTAAGCTTGGAAAGCAGACCCTTTCCCCACCCTGAGCTCTGAGGCAGCCGCTCCTGTGATGACCAGGTTGTCCTTGGGGGGCTGAGCCCCTAGGGAATTTCTCCCAGCACAGCCCACTGGCTCCTGGGGTCCCCTGCCCCACGCCAAAGGCTCCAAGATGACTAACTGAGGTTCTTGTCCCCTCTGACTCCTCCCTGCACACACATGGCATGACAAGGCCACATCCGGCTCACGTATTTTGGCCAGTGGTCAGAGGTGGAGCCCCAGTGCTGCAGGGAGGCTTCGCACAACCTCTACAGCGCCCCAGGCAAGAAGGGAGGGGCGGGGCAGCCCCTGAGTCTGTGTGTGGGTGGGCCTCGGACGGAGGATGAGAGAGGCAACAGGCCCATCCTGGGGGTGGGGCTGGTAGGGAAGGGCTTGAGGGGAGACCTGCCCTCTCAGCGAGACTGAGGACTGTTCTGGCTCCCACAGAGGTCGGTGGGATTTCGGAGCTGACCGAAGCCTGCGACTGGTGGAGCTTTGGGTCTCTCCTGTATGAACTGCTGACCGGGACGGTGAGCTCTGTGTGGGCAGGGTGTGGAGCGTGGCCGGTGTCACTGAGCATAGGATAGGCTGGAGTTAGTCCAACCGGTCAATGTTGGGGGCTGAGTCTACCTGATTGCTCAATACCTGGCCATTGGGCCCAATGTCTTGTCAGCACAGGGCCCGTCTCCCCCAGCCCGGAGGCTGTGAGAGGAGGAAGCAATTCCCACCCAGGCCTTGGCCACACTTTGCAGCCCAACCCTCGTCAGGCAAGTGGCTAGGGAGACTGTCAACTTAGATGAGGGAGAGTCGAGCTGCGGTGCTCAGGGAAGGTTCCTGGAAGAGGGCGCCTGGGCCTGGCTCTGGAGGGAGGCTGAGTGTGACACAGCCCTTTTCCTCAGATCATCCCCCACAGGCCTCCTCTCCCCACTGCTCACACCATGTCCCCCCATCCACACCCTTCAGAGCTGTGACCCCCAGACTTTGGCTGGAAGACCAGAGAGAGGGTTTCCATCATCCCAGGCCAGCAACTGCCCTGTCCAGCCTGGGTCAACCCACAGCCTGAAGTTCCCCTCGCAAGCACCTTGCTCCGGGTGGTGGGCCAGCTCTCTGTCCTTCCTCATGAGCTCAGCGCTGCACCTGGGGCTGGGTAAGTCAGGCAGCAGGGAGAGGCCAAGCTCCATTTGTGCAGGAAGTACCCTGAGTGGATGCTGTGTGACTGGAAGTTCAGAGCTGGCCGGTCACTCCTGGCTCCCTCCTGCTTTGGTCCCGAGGCCAGGGCCTCTGAGAGCCCTGGCTGCAAACAGCCGCCCAGAGTGGTTCTCTCCTATTAGCCAGGGCCCTCCCACCTGTCCAGCTCAGGGCTCCTGGCCCTCCTCCAGAGGGCTTCTTGCCTGTCTTCCTGACCTCCAGACACACCCCTCTGCTCCCCCACAGCTGCACCCTTCTGAAACACAGATAGGTCCTGCCTTCTTACAGGAGCATGCCGTGGCAACGGAGCCACCCGTGGAGATTTGCTTTATGCAAGGAGACAGGTTTCAGTGCTATTCCTGATAGAGTGCCTGCCCCGATGGCAACCCAAGACCTGTGCTTCTAGCAAGCTTCGAGCCCTAGGGGCCTGGGTTCAAACCCTGAACTCAGCACAAATCCGTCAACCTGCTTCTTGCCCTTAAAATGGGATGCCAACTGCTTACATTGAAGGTTGTTGCGGAAACTAGGGATCACAGGTGTCAGGCACCTTCCTCAGCCCGGCAGGCGGCAGATCCAAAGCAGAAGGTGACGGAGTCACGGCCGTGCCGGTGAGCTGTAACACAGAGGGAGGAATATAAAATCTGGGCCACCACTGGAGTGTACAGACTCCTGGGGGCCGCCTCCCCGTGTCTTCCCAGGCGCTGTCCCAGAGCCACCCCTCAGGAATCCAGCCCCACACCCAGCTGCAGCTGCCCGAGTGGCTCAGCGGCCCGGCAGCCTCCCTGCTGACCAAGGTGAGGTGCAGGCAGCCTCCCGCTGGCGCCTTCTTGGCCTGAGGGTGGACAGAAGGGAGGCCAGGCCCTGTGTGTGAACAAGTCACGCCATGTACTAGGTGTCCAGCATGGGTGCAGGAGGGTCATAGGGCCAACAAATTTCCAGGCCTCGGTGACCAAACACCAATATCCGCCCCCTGCACCCCGACCGGGGTAACACGGGGTTCCGGGGGCCTGGCCGGCCTGCCCAGGGCTGACTGGGCTTTTCTCCGCAGCTGCTGCAGTTCGACCCGGCCCGGCGCCTGGGCGCTGGAGGAGGCGGCGTCCGTGAACTCAAGGCCCACCCCTTTTTCAGTTCCATCCAGTGGAGCAAACTAGGGGGGTAGAAGGGCGGGGTGTCAGCGAGGGGAGCGCTGGACTGGCCTGGATCTCCTCTCGTGTCTTTGCCTGCCACTTCCCAGCAGTGGTCTGCGGGCAAAGAATGCAAGGCAGCTTGCCTTTCCTGGTCAGGACCCCACCCTTGGGCCTCAGAAGTCTCACCACCACTGACCAGCCTTGTGGACTCCCCCAGCCACCTCTTGGAGAAATGCTTTCTAGGCGGTGCTGAGGGGCAGAGATCTCAGCCTGTTAGGCAGCTTGAACATCTCCACCCGTCCATCCTCCACCCGTCAGTCAACAGTCACCTGCTGTGTCTACACCCTGTACCTTGAACTGGGACCTGCCCTGTTAAAAGGTGCCTTCCTTGGCATTAGCTCTGAGCTATTGACCACCTGCTGAGCCGAGAAATCTTGACTCATGATCTGCCATGTGCCCCACTCAGGATGTCTCTGGAGACTCATCTCAGGTTACTAGTCCCCTGGCTTCCTGGCTCCAAACCAGGGCTGTCCTAGCTGGTCATCTTAGCCACGCAACTAGTGTGCCCCTTCTACCAAAGGCTACTTCCCCAGGGGGTGGGGGAGGCAGGGAAGCAGGGAAGAAGTCTGTAGTGGATATGGGGTGGGGCAGGGGGGGACCCCACCCCCTCCTGACCGTGCCACTTATCTTGTAATTACAGACCTTTGAGAGCAAAAGGAAAGGAGGGGAGGAAAACAAGGATAAGGAGGGAAGGGGAGGAAGAGGGGAAGGCACAGCTCTGCCACTTAGAGAAGTTTTGAAAACAGAATAAAAGGCTCCCTTCCCCAGCTAGCCCACCCACGTGGAGAGAAAGCAAACCCTGGCCCGTGGGTCTGAGCCGGGGGAACATGAAAGGGGAGGAAGAGGGGAAGGCACAGCTCTGCCACTTAGAGAAGTTTTGAAAACAGAATAAAAGGCTCCCTTCCCCAGCTAGCCCACCCACGTGGAGAGAAAGCAAACCCTGGCCCGTGGGTCTGAGCCGGGGGAACATGAAACTGTCTCCAGCCTGAAGCTACTTGAAGGAAAGTTGTCTCCACTAGGGTTCCCTTCTTGGACATTTGTCCTGTTTACCATTTTGCATTTCCGTGTTGAGGGTCCAGTCAATCCACTGCCCACTGTGACTTCCTTTTGAAATGAAACCACACCAACACCCAGAATGATTGCCCAGGCTTCTAGCCAGAAGCAAGAAGTTTCTGGTCTCTGAAGAGCTAGGATAAGTAGTTACCCCCAAAGATAATTCCCTCTCCAGATTTGAGGGCCCTCTTCTTCCTCTCAGGACTCACCCTGTCACTGGGGTGTGGCATCCAAGACAGAAACTTCCATCGACCTCTGCCCTCAACCTCTTCTTGCCTGAGTCTCCATCACCACCAGGGGGCATCTCGGACACCACCCTCCAGTCCTGGCTGTGAAGGGCTGGGGACCAGTGTTGTGGGGAGGTCCTTGGGATGAGTCTGAGGCAAAGGACACAGGGAGGTGCTGGCTCTCCCTGGGGCTTGCCCACCCCTTCCACCTCCACTCCAATAAAACTTCCTTTTACCTCTGGTGTCCTTGCCTCATTAACATAATGAGAGGGGCCCTGCAAGAATGGGAATAAAGGAGGGTTCTCCCAAAGGAGCTCCATGATAACCAAGAGTGTGCTCGGAACCTGTTAGGAAGGAGGAAGCAGGGCTGGTAGTGAAGAGCCTATACCCCACAGAGCAGCTGTGAACCCAGAGAAGTCCCAGCATGTAGGGGACACTGGGAAAGGAAAAGTCTTCAGAAGGTCATGGTGCTTGCGGGTGGGGGTCCAATCCTCACAGAGACCCCGTGAACACATGGTGGCTCCTGAGAAGGCTGGAACTCAGGTACACGAGAGGGCCTGGCCAGAGCCTGGTGGAGTCCGTTCCCAGTCTGTACCTTCTGCTACACTCCCTGCCAAGACCACCTCCAAGAACCGTATAAAGTGCCTCTGGAACTTCTGGACCTCATTTGTGCAATAACCACTGCACATCTGGCACTCTGCTAGGCCTTGGGTTTAGAACTGGGGTCCCAGCAGGGCTTACAGTCTGTCTCCATTTGATAAAAACGGGGGCTAAATACACCTCCTTTGTAGGTTTACTAAAGATATGAAAGCTTGTAGCTCCATGCCCCAGATCTGATCACTCTAAAATTCTTTCATTGAACCCAAGTTTCTTCTCCCTACCCGCTCTAGTTCTGCCCTCCAGGAGCCACTCTGTTCCTGTTCTGTTCTGTTCCTTCATATAAAGACGGTACCACTGTGAGCAAGGTCAGCAGGCGGGGACTGCGTGGGCAACAGCCAGGCTGTTCCAGCCTGGACACTACCAGGCACTGTCACAGGTACGCCGCAGACCAGCTCTCAGCCCCACCCGCTAACCCTCAGACCACTGCCCCAAGGAGGTGATCTACTCTCTTTTGTTCTGACCAACCTTGAGCGTATGGGTACCCACGTGGCCATCAACTGCAAAATGTGAAATTATGAGTCGCTCCACCTCTCCCCAGTCCATCCCAGAAATAACGTGAGGCCCCACCAAAATGTAAATGGCGGCATTCGAAGGGGCCTCAAGCAGGGGGAAACAAGTTTTTCATCAGTACAACCTCAGTAACCAAAAGAAGTACAGAAGCAGGAACACTGTTTGCGAACATTTGCCCTTTAATTTGCATTTAAAATCAGTTTCTTTAAATATTTTAGATACGTTCTGAATAGTGAAGTAGTAGCTGCTGCAGGCACTCAGTACTGGCTCCCACCCCGCCCCTCACCCAACCCCCAGGCCTTGTTTCCGCTAGGATACAAATGGGCATTCCACACTAAATGGCTCCTGGTTGTCAAGGGTCAGCAGCCTCAGGCCCGGATGCAGTTGGATACAATGTGATGAAGCCCAGTAACTTTCCCGACAAGATGTATGCATTTAACCACGCTCCGAAGAATTCCAATGTGGTGCCCAGACCCAAGGCAGTACCTTCGAGGTGACACTGGCCTTTTCCCCACTGTGTAGGAGCATCTTGGGCTGGTTTCCACCACAATCCATCCTGCACCAGACCTGTGTTCTACGGAGGAAGAGCTGAGGCTCTGCTCCTGAAGGCCAATGACACAGGAAGGAATAGAACCGCCTCTGCAGCCCACAGGTTTATACCAACGGGATTTAAAAGCTCAAGACAATCCGAGCCAGTCCACAGGAAGTCACCTTCATGCCAATCTACACCAGGAGTCGTGTAAGCCCGCGGTTGGGACACACTCAGTCTCCCTGCCAAGAGGTGCTGGCATCTACCTGAGGACAGGATGGGAGAAACTGTCCTTAGCAGCCGGGAAAGGTAGGCACCACCTCACTGTGTGCGCTTGGGCCAAAATGGGTCTTTCTGGTGCAGTTATGATGGAGAGTGTGAGGGCAGGCCTGGGCTCTGCTCCAGTCTCGTTCGTAACACATGACCTCAGAATCCGCCCTCTCCCACCTCAACGCTGCCTACTCCCCAGCCCTGCCCCTCCAGATCGCCCAGCATGTGCTTCCTGGAAGAGGTAGAAGAGGCAGCTTTTAGACAATTACAGCTGAGGATGCAGGTGCCACTTGAGCAAAGCAGCACCCCGTGGCCTGCAGTCAGTACCTCCACATGGGTGGAATCGAGTGAGGACGTGCACAGCCAGGACAGGGGCTGCTCCAGGCCTGGGAGGCAGAGCACCCTCCTAGGTGTCTCTAGAGAACAGACGTTCAAAAGATCGAAACTTAATCACGTGGTCCCCGGCAGGTTCCCTATAGTGTACTGGACAGGAAGAAAGTGAAATCATCTCTGCGGAGGGCTAATGGGAGGAAAGGCAGGAATAATGAGCATCCATTAAGGCTCTCTCTCTCCCTCAAGCCTAAGGATATCAGATATTTGCGTGTAGGAGAGGGTGCAGAGAGGGAGAGAGCCTGGCAGGAACACCAAGAGAGACCTGTGACTGCTGGTTACATAGTGCCCTGGTTTCCTTGCTTGAGGCCAACAGCATGTGCCTGTCATCAGGCTAACCTGGGGCCTGTGAGGGGACAGGGATAAGACTGGTTTTCAGTTCCTGCATGGTTGGTGTGTAGGGCCCAAGGCTTCCTCCTAAAGGTCCAGTAGGAGGACTCTGGGATCCTCTACCGCTGCCTTGATTTTACGGAGGAAAGTCACAGCCTCTCTGCCGTCTATCAGCCGGTGATCATACGTCAGGGCCACGTACATCATGGGCCGCACCTCCACCTACAGAGAAGAGAGGTCAACAGGTTTGTCTGCTGTGGGGCAGAGAAAGCCCTGATGAAGTGGGGAGATGACTAAGCACTGCCCACAGGTACCCCAGGTCCAGAGACTTTCCTACTTTGCTTTGTTGCTTCTAGTACAATGTGTTCAAAGACCAAGCCAGACCCTGAGTGCAAAACTCACATACTCAAAAACAAAAAGCTTAACCCAAGAAGAAAGGAGTCTCCTTACAACTGTCTTTAAATAAAAACCATGCTCTGCCCTCCCACTTGTCTGCCATCGACAAGGAAAAGTTCCTCTTCAATTTTGGCTACCTGCAGTTTTTTCTTTAAAGATATAATTTTTTTTTAAACTTAGGGTCCACAGATTCTCTGAAACTCTATGCAAGGTTGGGTATACGAGCATTTTCAGCAGATATCTATAATTTCTGGATTCAAGGAGTCAGGGATTTCAAAAGGTTCTAAACACAGAGGTCCCAGAAAACATTTTCCTATCAACATAGCTCGCAGGGCCAGCTCAAGACTCTCTGACCTCATTCCCTGACTCCCACAAAAGCTCTAAGCTTCGTCACAACAAGTGGGCAGGCTGGCAGTGGCTCTGCATTGCAGTCCTCCACTTCCTGAGGCAAGGACCACGCCTTCGATGGCACCCCCATGCTCCCTAGAAGCCTGCTGACTAGTCCCAGATGAAGGAGGAAGCTTTCTCAGCTCCATGGTGCTCAAACCTTAACGTGCCTCAGAACCATCTGTACTCTGCTTCACTAGGTCTGGGAAGGGGCCAAGAGTTTGCATTTCCAACAAGTTCCCAGGTGCTGCTGTTCCACACACTATTTGAGAACCAATGCCTTAGCTATTAATTAGAAATGAAGAGACTCAACTTACACCTGAACTCACAGCGAATCTTTAAGGAGCATTTAGTTAAGACTTCCCTCACCTCATTGTAGCTGCTGGGACATTAATGGGGATGGTTCCTACCTTGCCTCCCACGACCACTGGCCTATCAACGATGGCATGCATGCCCAGGATGGCAGACTGAGGGGGGTTGATGATGGGCGTTCCAAAGAGTGAGCCAAAAACACCTCCATTGCTGATGGTAAAAGTACCACCATCCATATCTTCAATGGCAAGTTCATTCTTCCGGGCCTAAAAACAGATTTTATATTGAAAGGTAATGTCAACTCAGCTTCCTCCACCTAAAGGAAGTCCAGAAGGCTCACATCTGAGATCAATGGTCCAAGTTCTAGCTTTAACTGAGATGCCTGTGACTAGTTACAGACCGGAGGAGAGGACTCCAGGACCTTTCCTTTTCCGAGCAGGTTTAACTGGATGAGATGAAATCTTCACTCACAAGAGCACCATAAGCTCCACGAGAGCTGTACTTCAGCTCTTGCTCGTGACTGCCGTTCTCAGGCGCCACGCCCTCCTTTTACAACAAAGAGAGGCTCCAGCTCCCTGAGCACTGCCCACTGGCCCAGCCTTCCCAGGGTCTCTTCCCTAACCTGCCCTGCAGCTCACACACACCCTTCCATTTTACCTTCTCTCCCAGTTCACTGATGGTTCGCTCAATATCAGCATAATTCATTGTTTCCACATTCCTGATGACAGGAACCACCAGACCCTGATGAGAGTAAAAAACTCTTTTCAGGTGTAAATTAATAGTACCCATTATAGTTACAACTCTCTTGATTCAAGCCAAAGGTCTACCCCCCCGGGGTATCTTAGTTACTCAACGTGATTAATGTAGTCTAAAATATTTAGGCTTGCAAAAGATAAAAGAATGTGGTATGGTCAAAAACAGGTTTATTCTTCAAACAACTCCCTTCTAGAAAAATGAAAGTTCAGAAAAAAGTCTCTCAAGAGGTCTGCTTCTTCAAATGGCTAAGAGTCAAAGACCAGAGCTCCCCACTTGCTCCAACATACCCGAGGGGTGGCCACTGCAACGCTGATGTCAATATAATCCCTATACACCACCTCTTTGGTTGCATCATCAATCACTATGAGAGAGAAAACACACATTACATACAACTCCCCAGGCCGAGGCTAGTGAGGAAATGTTTGCATTAATAGAGTAAAAGTCCAAGATGCTTCGTATGGAGTGGACTGACAAAAACCACCGCATTACAAGTGGCAGCTGGCACCCCTCTTACTCTCATGCCAACCAATCCTAACTTCTCCCAAGTGTCTGACTAAGCTTGAGCACAGGAGCACCCATCTCCTCGGCAGCCCTGAGGATTGGTACACGGGCTAACACAGGGTAAGTATGTGCCGAAGTTCTCGTTCACCAGCTCTACTCCAGCCTTCCCTCAGCTAATGGCTGAGGTTTAAAAGTGACCCCCAGAAAGGGCAAGTTAGTAAAGGAAGTGGAAGTGGGGGATGTCGCCCATTCTGCTGCTCACTTGCAACAAGGAGCGAGGGAAGCCTCTTTCCAGAAGACTCAGTAGGAAGCGGTGTGGTCTGTCTTTAATATGCTAGCCTGAGAGAGCAAACCAATACCTAAGAATTTAGGTCTGGTGCTCATGAGAAAATACAGGCTCGAGAATCTTTTCCATAGGAATTCTATGTTGTTTCGTAGATAAGACACCCCGGAAAAGCATATAAAGAAAGAGGCCAAGGGAACTCGGAGAAATGCCTACGTGTATGGGCAAGCAGAAGAGATGGAGAGAGTCATCAGGAAACATAAGAATGGAAGAAGTACAGAGGTTTCACATTTGGATGAAACAAGCCCTTCCCCTACCTGAGGGCACACCACTTCACGGAAGGGATTAGGACTTCTATTTCTAGCCCTTTCAGGACCCTGCACTGCTAAGGGCTGCAAAAGTACCCAATGTCCTATCATCTTCTAAGGACACAGAGAATCATCTCAGTGGAGAAGAGAACTGCTTATTAAGTCAACATTTCAACGATGTAGGTGAGGAAAAAGTAAGGAAAATGAGCATCAAGCCCACAAAAGAGGGGCCAAGCCCAAGCCCTTCCAATCCAGTTAGAAATCAAAGGTCACCCTGGAGGTATGTCAAGTACAGAAGTCAGTTCCCAAGATACAGGACTTGTGGGAGGGTGGGCACCAGCCACAGCAAGTTTCCACACTGACATGAGAAACTTGGAGAGACGGACTGGCTCAGAACTGCCTGTCGCCAGAGCCGCTGCCAAGCTCTGCACTGGGACGGGAACCTGTTCTGCCTGGCTGGTGGGGAGGAAGCACTCGTGTGCCCATTTAGGAAGGTCAGTCCAGAAATCCCTAGGAAAGGTACTCAAGTTCTCACATATTTGAAATACGAAGCCTCAGTCAGAAGACCATCATCTTTGTGTCTTGAGCATGGGGGAGAATCTCTGTATTTACACACATACCTCCAGGACCTCTGTTGATTCTGGCCATCACAAACTCACCTGCATTTACCACAGGCTGCTCCTGCAAGGCAAAGGCTGAGGCCTTCACAAATGCCGACATGAAGCCTAGCTTGAGGTTATGTTTCTTCAGAAAAGCATCTTTGTGCCGAGCCCGCATCTCCTGGATGTTACTGCAAGAACACATTACAAAACAAACTGACCACAAAAGAAGCCTCAATTCTGACTTTCACAGTGGTTTCTAACACCAGGCATACAACTGGGTAGTTTTCCCTTACTCTGGATCATATAAGTTCAAGTTTTGAAATACTCCACTAAAGGTTAACACAATCTCTTCATTCCTTTAAAAGCCTGGATCCAAGGGAATCAGATCCACTCTGTGTATGGATGATTTCATGCTCCAGAAGTCAGAGATTTTGTGACAGACAAAATGAATGAGTTCATAGCGCATCAACAGCTTCACCTTGGATGAGAAAGTGACTTCTAGCTACACTGAATTCATGAGCTATCTACTCTGAAAATAGTTTTGTTTTTTTTCTTAAAAGCATAAAGTCCACAAAATAAGCACCATTCTTTCTATTAAACGAAGGCTTTCCTGGTGGTTCAGACGGTAAAGAATCTGCCTGTAATTCAGGATACCCAAGTTCAATCCTTTGGTTGAGAAGATCCCCTGGATAAGGGCATGGCAACCCACTTCAGTATTCTTGTCTGGAGAAGTCCATGGACAGAGGAGATTGGTGAGCTGTAGTCCTTGGGGTCACAAAGAGTTGGACATGACTGAGCGACTAACTTTTTCATTAAATATTTCTTGTTTATTTTCAAAATACCACCAAACCTAATTAAGACTTTCTTGTGACATTCCTAACAAATGGAAAGAAAAAAAACCCAAACCACACACGTGCACAGGTTTCATGCAAGCAAAAGCAGTCTTGACTACCTATGGATGGATACAATCCAAGGTTGTGTTAGGCTCGTGAGGAAGTCAGTATATTCATGCATCTCCCCAGAGTGAGCAGTTCCCTCTGCTTGGTTCCTTCAAATGGGCACTAACACCCACCACATGGTGGTCAATGCAAGACACCGAGACATAAAGATAATACATAGTTCTTGCCCTTAAAATTAATTTAATGAACATAGTTTCCTTGGTTATTTAGAAAAGTGACCATGTGTGGACCTAAGCTTTTTAAAGTATAAGCAGCAAGGCTACTGGGAAACCTTTGCAGTGTGACCAATCTTTGTTCTTTGGGGGCTGGTTTTTCACAAACATACAACACATGTACTAGAGTTAGCGGGAAATGGCTTTCCCATTATTTTGCTGCAGAAATCTCCGTATTTATGGGAAGACAGTTGTGATGGAAATTGAATTTAACTTTATCTCAGGCCCAAATGCTCAGTTTTCTCTTTCTCCCTATAATGGCTTAATATGACATTAGCACGAAAGATAAGATGGTATAACTTTAACTCCCTCTTTAGATCTCTTGTTTTTTAAAACGGAAGTTTTCCTAGGGGTACTGATTGGGTTTAAAATGTTTGTTTTCCTGAGTCTAACTACATTTAGTGCTAGGATTACCACCCTAAAGACATTACTGGTTCCCAAGACACAAGAGCTGCAGAAGAGGGAAAGAGAAGCGATAAACATCTCTGCTCTCAAAACTGCCCAAATGCTATTGTCTGGTCATTAAGTAGTTTCTATTTCAGAGTTCTGTCCTTGGAGGCAGAGGCTGGGACAACAGGGGAGATGAGGCAGTCTCAGAAAGGCCCCTTATGGGTTAGCTGATCAGCACAAGACCCAAAGGGCACTCAATGTAAACCAGATTACTGACTGCAGAGGGACCCCAGGCCATCATTAAGTGAGACCTCGATTAGCTGCTGAAAGGAGATCCAACTACTGTACTTACTTCTAATCAAAGCTGTTGGGCCAACTGCATCTATCAAGGCCACAAATATTTACATGTTTTGTCTTAAGGAATTGGGTAGAATTTCAAAATCCAATTCAATTTGTGTACAATTTGGCCCTAATGCACTGAAACATAAGCTGCAGCCTCTGTGATTCATTAGTCAAGGTCCTTCCCTACATCCTATGGATGCAAGAGAAGTCTTTGGCTTGGATGACGTCTAGTCTTTTGGGGAAGCTTCACCATAGCATGGATGGTCCAGTGAAATGGACCCCAGAGCCCTACTCTGTGAGCAGTGCTACAGCAATGCTGTCACTAAGCCTTCTCCCTCCCTGCATTTCTCAGACCCTTTTCCAAAGGAAACTGTTCACCCTAGGGAAACGCAGATTAGCAGACTAAGCACTTGGGATAAAAAGAAGCAAAGAGATGACCTAAAGACTTGATGACTTTACTTCCTGTATTAGATATGAACTCTTACCCTGGCCCTTAAAACATTCTGCAATATGGATGCAACTTTCTTTACCATTCTTTCCTACACATCTTCCTCACAGTGATTGTTTCTCAGATGTGTCCTGTACTTTTCTATCTGTGCCAGGTCCATACTGCTAACATCTTCTGGAATGACCTTCCTCCATTATGTCAAAATGTGAATCGTTAAGGCCCCTTAAAGATCTTTTTCTCCAGGAAACCTTTCCTGACTCCTACCTCCACCTTAAAAACAAATGATCTCATTCTCTCCTCCACCTCACATTTTTTGTATTTTTCTAATACTTGGTTTTCTAGATTTTACTTTGCATTTATCCAACAAGATGGTAGCTCCAGGCTAAGGTTCTTTATCATTCATCTTTGCACCCCACCAAAATATAGTGTAATATCTTGTGCACAGTAAGCAGTCAAAAACCATCTGTTGACTTTAACTACATTCTCTTCCCTACATCTGTAAACAAAGTCTTACAGAAGAAAAGTGAGTCAACAATTAGCTCAGTATAGAAATGGGCTTACTGAATCAGCCCCTTTGGTTACTATCTGAGGTTCTTTTCTTTAAAAGCAAAACTTGCTTCCCATTTCACTGTCGAAGTTGAGAAAGGTGAAAGATATAAAAAGACTATGCCTTTCTACCCACTCAATCCTGAGTCGCTTAGGAACACACGTAAGGAGCAGTCAGAGTGAGAAGGAAGCAGGGAATGGCCCCCTGACTCTGGGCGTGCTGTCAAACGATCCTCCATCCTGCAGGGAAGCCTTGTTGGCCTGGCTCCCCTCTCTCTAGTTGTTATTAGTGGTCATTAGAGCTTAAGACTATTACCAGCCTCGTTTATCAGAAATCACAGGATTCAGGTATACATCTACAAGGCTAAGTTTTTTTAGTCACAGAGGAGGCAGGCATAGTATTAGGAAAGTCAATCAGAGAATGAAACCAGTGGGTCACTCTGTATAAGTCAAGAAACAGTGCAAAGAAGTACTTCTTTCGTGTTGTTAGTCTGGGCAAGTTCAAGTGTTCTGCAGGAAAAAGAGCACAGGGAGGGGGAGAACTGGAGCTCTCACCTCATGTCAATCTCGTTGAAAGTGGTGAGCATCGCGCAGGTGTTCTGAGCCTCCTTCAGGCGCTGAGCGATGCGCTGCCGCATCCTGTTCATTTTCTCCTGAAAGGGAGAGTGGGACAGTATTGCCAACCTGATGTCTCTGTCTAGCCCTCCTACTTAATCTGCAGGAGCACTGGGCTTGCGGGAGGGGATAATTAAGGACTGCAGTATCTAAATACAGGAAGAGATCCAGGCTTCCTTTTTCCTGTGGTGGCTTGCTCCTCTTAGCAAAAACAAGGAAATACAGATAAAAACTACTCACTCAGATGTTCCCTGACATCTGATGAAGAACAGAGGCCCAGGAAATGGTTTGGTTTATAAACCAAAACCAATTTATGGAAAGGAAGAGTGTGGGGTAGGGCTAGCCAGCCCAAGAGTCATTATAGACAAGGCAATTTCTGGTGATAAAGACTTGCATGAGAATAGCTACTTGTGGAATGGAAACTCAGAAGCAACACATCTTTCAGCTATCATATTTTTAGGAGGTATTCTCAGGCAGAGGAAGCCACACTCTGGACCATACTTCCTGGAGGTTTTATGGCTGCCCCTGACTGCCACTGGGCAGCCCTCAGCTAAGCATCCGGGAAGAACAGGAATAGAGCCCACTAACCACCTCTCTGAAGTGTGGGAGGGAGGAGATGTGTTACTCGGCTACCATCCCCCGCATACACCTTTCTCACCCACAGCACTTCAGTGGTAGCACGACAGAGTGGGAAAAAACCAATGGACAAGTGTTCAGAAGACCTCCAGTTCTAGTCTTGTCATTTGACAATCATATGAATGAACAAGTCACTTCGTAAACAGAATTTTCTTGCCAGGCCAAGGGAATCAGCTGCTGGCCACTCAAAGGCAGGCAGAGCATACCCATATTTTATTAATCTCAACATTGTTCCTCGGCTTCTTTCTTGGAAGTGGTCCTTAGAGGCTTACCCGATGTTCTGAACGCAGACCTAAACCAGCTCCTGCCTCAGCTCTTGGAGGGGCAGCGGTGGGTTTTACAGCAGACACTGTAAATGAAGAGAGGGTACACTGCATCAGAAAATGAGAAACATTTACTTGAGTATATGCCTGTGCTTTCACACTGCACTTGTCACTTAAGCTTCAAGGTACGCTGAGATATATTAGTCATTCCTACTTTACAAATGAACAATCTGGTCAGAGAAGTTAAATAACTAGTCTAAGGTCACACAGCTATACACAGAAAGCTGAGATGCAAACTCAGGTCTTCTGATACAAAGTCTAGAGTTTCTTCTACCGTGCAGCCAATGAAACCTGTCCAGAGCCATAATTAGTCTTAGACTTTGCCCTCTGAGGGAACGTGGCAATAGATGAGATGGTCTCCCTTAGAAAGACACGTGGGAGGCAGAGGCCTACCTGGTTTGCTAGTGAGCGGCTGTGAGGGCGAGGGCACAGGTGGCATCTGGGTGGGTATAGGTGCTGCAGGGGGAGGAGGAACGGCAGACACTGCAGGTTCTGCTTTTGGGGCTGCGCAGCAGGGGCTGCAACTGGCTTAGCCTTAGCAGGAGCAGCTGGAAAACAAGAAAAATAGATGCCATTGGCACTATGTGGAATGGAAAGTAACCAAACTGCAGATACTAAGTAGAATTTAGCAGCAAAAGCTCGCTCTCTCTCATCAATTAGCAAATGCTTCCTGAGTACCTGCTATACATGTAAGGCTATGAGATACACAGACTGATTTAAGGCACTGTTTCCCCAGGACTCCTAGATGTCCTACATGAGATAACTGGCTGAATTCAGCTGCCTTCCTGATTGCATAAATATCTATTAGTCATCAAATTCAGCCGGTATTACCTAAGTCAATGGTAATAGGCTTCAAAGCAAAAGAAACCCAGCAATTTAAGATGCTGAAACACACACATAAAAGCAGCAACTTTCCAGTTACAGTAATACTAATTGTCTCCTATGTCTCCTCTTTTAACATCACATGTGGAAGAACTCTCTTAACTATTAAAAAAAAAAATGCTTAAATAATCAAGGACACATTTAGACTTAAGAGTTCAAAGCCTTTTATCTAGAATAACTCTCAGAAACCAATGAGGTGGTCAAGCAATGAAATTCACAACTAAATATTTTTTTACTTTACCCATTTGGATATCACCATCTGGGTTTATATTTAAATCAAAAGAAAATCCTCTTAAGGAATGGTCAGAAGATAAAATTCTCCAACCAGAAGAATCAATCTTATTCCCTAGTCTTCTACTGTATGTTCTTTCCACTCTGGGCTTCTAATCTTATCCTGATCGAACATCTACCATCTACCATCTTTCTGCTTAACTATCTTAACCATGAAATAGACTTTAGTAGTTACAGCATTTAACTAAGAATCAAGTCTTCTTTCCTAATCTCTAATATAATGACTGTAAGATCCAATATAAATTCATTTCCTTATTTCTCATTTCTGCCCAAGAAAAATTCAACCCTCCCTAAAAAATGTTGTGACAGAATATATGTAAAAAAACTACTCCAAAATTCTCCATAATAGACATGATCAAACACTGCTTCTTCTCACTTTAGAATAGTGGCTCCCAGCCCTGGCTATGTACCAGAATCACTTGCAGAGTGTTAAAGACACTAACAAAAACTGTGATAGATAACCAGGATCTGAAAACTCCAGATTTAATATATCAGAATCCCTTGGCCTCAGAATCTGGGCATTTGTATTATTTTTAAAGCCCCCATGTGACTCTGCTGCCAGGGTGGGAGAAGGGGATGGGAAAAAAACACTATCTCTAGAATCTTCTTCCTTCCTATTTAAGAAAAGGTCCAGCACCAAAAAGAACACTATTGTGAGGTTTATTTTCTTAATACCCTTTTCTTCTAAAACGTGATATTTAAAGTTCACACTATATATAAATATATATAATCTCCTCTTACTGCCTCACTAAAGGCAGAGGGAGTGCAAAATGGTATTTGATGTATCAAGGAATTAGTATATTATGCTCAGCCCCAATTCCAGGGGGAACACTGGAGACCTTGACAACCAGGAGAACTTCTTTACCGCCAGTTTTCCTGAGTGTGAAAAGAGGAGTGCCTCCTTCTACTTTTCCCCCATCAGGTACCAAAAGAGCTTCAATCACGCCATTTGCTGGTGATGGAACCTGCACAGAGGTCTTCAAAAGGAAGACAGATGGAGAAAGAGTCCAAATTTTTACTCAGCATTAGAAAATTAATTGTATAGAATCTCAAATGAGTCACAAGAGTGGCAACACAGATATATAAGACCCTGCATAAACATCAAGGCCACACTTTCAGAATAAGAGTAATCAACGATACTGTGAAGATGCACCTTGTCTGTCCTTTCCCAGAAACATTAAAGCAAGATTCAGTTAGTGTGTTGCCAAATGATACATAAAAAACAACTGCAAAGAGTTCATGTATACACACATCAAAGCTATAAAACCAAAGCTACTGAAGTACATAGTACATACACCTAGAACAATCTAAAATTAAACTTTAAATGCTTTTCTTCTTTTTACTGAGCTATTCCAACAATTTTACTGAGGCAGCTAACAATTATCTTCAAACAACTAAGTCCATGTTCCTTTCATTAGGTTAAGACACCAAGGGGAGACCATGAAAAGATGGCACTAACAGGGCAAGGGCAAGCCTACCTTGTCAGTTTCAATCTCACAAACCACTTCATCTTCTGCAACTGTGTCTCCAACAGCTGAAAAGACAGTCAAAGGCGACCTGTTAGGGATGAGCAGTGGGTAACAAGAAAAGCAGCCATAAAATCCCCTTTGGCAGGTGCTACAGGACCCCTTTCCTACAGGCCAGGGGAAAGCACACTGCATGTAAAGAAAACAGTGGAGCCACAGGTTCCACCGATTCTCACGGAGGTGAGGGGAGTAAAGGGGACTTTTTCAAAGTATTCAAACTTAAAAAGTGAGAAGGCAGTAAATCTTACCTTTCTCCCACCTGACATCCCCCTCTGTGACAGATTCTGCAAAAGCTGGGGTTTTGACTGTAATCACATATCCTCTAGGAAAAAAAGGGAGGGGGAAAATCACACAGTCCATATTTCTCCTTTTTTTTCTGCCATTAAGTCCAATCAATTGCTATTCTTCTCATTAAAATTCCATTCCCAAGAACGCAGGGAGCTCAAGGTACTTACTGCATACAGCTGTAGTTCTAAAGAAGCGAACGCTGAAGATATTACTGCTATTAATGCTACAAAACAAACATAAAAGTAAACTCCTTTAACAGGTGAATCATTCACATTTTAGTCTAGATAAGGCATGATGAATCACTTTTGTTTATTTTTCATTAATTTTTATTGGAGTATAGTTGATATACAATGTTGTATTAGTTTTTGCTGTACAGCAAAGTGAGTCAGTTATACAAATATCCATTCTTTTTTAGATTCCTTCACCTTCCCTTTAAGGATTCTTTCACCTCCTTCTTGACTAGGAGCGCCCATCACTGTTACCTGGGGAACTTTTTCAAAGCATACCTGTCTAGGCCCCATTCCCAGAGATCCTGACTCAGCAGGTCTACAGTAAAGCCTGGATTACTTGGGTGCCTCAAGCAGTGAGGCCCTTGGGTGAGTGAAATGTGCTGCAGTGAAATGCCAACTCTTCCAGAACAGACTTATGTTTGCAACTATGAAGAAAAAGACAGCCTCTTGGTCCTTTGCACAATCACAAAAGGACTCAGCTTCCTGATTAGGTTTTTTCCTAACTAAATCCAAGTAAGATAAAACTGTGTGCCCTCAGGGTACTTGCCACTTTACCATGTAAAACAGAATTTCTGTCTATGTGATTAAAGATTCAGATAAGACAGCAAGATGAAAGTAAAACAAGGTGTTATATGCAAAATAAACAAAGCAAACAAACAAACAAACAAAAAACCCCACTGAAAACCTCATAATCGCCTGTTCTCCTGCCAGAAGGCAGCACATAGTCCACTCTGGACTCGTTCAAGAGGAGCCTCGAAAGAGCAAAGTATTCTCTGACATGACACTAACATGAAACAACGTAACCTGGAAAATGATGTGGCATGGAGAATCATGGTATCTGGTATATGGTATCTGTGGTTATCTGTCACATACATACACTTTGGAAGAGTGATTTGGACTGATGGGAACTTTCTCTTTCTAGACTTCAAGACTGTCTGAATATTCTACAATGAGCACCTTTACAATAAAAAGTGAAACAGATTTCAGTTGCCTTTGGTATTTTTAAGTTCTGTGTAAAATCAAGGGAAAATGTGTATAAAAAAATACAGAATACAAAGTGTTCTGCATAAGAGTTTCCAACCATGTACAGGTACATGGCCATCTCTGGGAATAGGAACGCGGTAGCACGGGAGAACAGGATAAAGTCTTCTCATGGACACTCTTTTTACTTTTCAACCATGTAAATGTGTAACCTATTAAATAAAAACAAAAAACCAAACATAGTTTTACAATAAAAGATTTTTAGTAAAATGGGTACCTTATTCACAGAAAAAAGACAAGATACAATACAAAAACAGTTACTAGATTAGAGTAATACCCTAATCCGTGATCCTCATCATTCAAAGTTTAGGGGTTTTTTAAGTAATTCACTTTCAAATAGTTATTTGTTTATTGCATAGGATTTGTGGTTGCTCTAATTTTCATTTAAACTGCAGATGAGAAACACACTTTGACACTCTCTAAATAATTTTAAATTTACAAAAGTATTAGATGTTAACAGTAGTAAACTTAGAAAGAGCAAAAAGAACATTTACAATGGGACCATACAATACAAAAGGAAAAATTCTGTAACTTGCTTTTTCCCACTTATAGAATGAACATATAACGTAACACAGCCTAACCAATCCATTGTTGTTTGACCATTCTGAGAAACACGGGTACACTAGGAATTCAGTACAGAGTCCTACAAGTGGGATTGCTAGATCAAAAGGTACACACAGTTCAAAGACTTATGAATGCCAAATTGCCACTGTAATGCACAGTGAAGGAGTAATATGCCGACCCCTCATTTTGAAGATTCCACCTATAGAGAAAAACAGCTTGATAGCTGCTCAACAGGAAATAAAAAGCGTCCTCTTACTACCACCCTGAAAATACTTGGAATGCAAAGTAGCATTAAGCAACATTCATAAGCAGAAGTTAATCTGAAACACACATGGGCGGCCTCTCTCCAAATTCTGCATTATGCAATAGCAGCATTCATTCCCTCTGCACTAGCCAAAGTCCCAGGATTTAAATACTAGTCTCTTGCTTTTACTGTTTCTAAAATGCGTAACTATGCAACCAAAAGGATGCTCTTAACCTCCACAATAAACGTAACCTCCAGTCCTTCAGCTTCACTTGTATCCAACCAGAATATTTAGGAGCACCCTTCTAACAATTCTCATAAAGAGGATTCCAGCTCCACTTTCATTATAATCTGAACACCTGGTCCTGACACACTCCTAGTCCAATACTTCACATGGGGCTGAAGCTCAGGCTCATATCGTAAATTAACATCAAGGTCAGGTCGAGGGACTCAATATAACCAGCTTGATTACTAGGCTTGAAAGACAGGAAAGAAAGCAGATGGTCAAACTGGTGTCTTCAATACCCCGGGTCCACATTCTGTCTCCCCAGTGATACTTACACAGTCTTCCTGCTGTCAGGGTAACCTGGTCCCTGACATAAGGAGATCCCTGCAAGAAACAAAACAACTCTTAACCAACAACTCTTTATCTCATACAGGATACCTGCTGGGAATGGAGAAGAAGTTGTTCACCCCCTAACTCTGGGATAGAGCAGGATCAACAGCAGGCAATAATATAATCTGTATCACACAGAGTCCTGCCTCTTAAACTTTTCCACCATAGTAATCATAATGGCAGAGAACAACAGGTATGTGCGACTGCGGGGAATGGGTTTGAGGAAGAAACGGGAGAATTCTATAATCTTATTTATCTCGAAATTCATAAACTTTCAGTATCCCTATATGTTTTCATGATCGAATGCCTCTACTTCCCAAGTTTTCAAATGCAATGGAAGCCTGAGACACACGATAGCTTATCCTGTGACTACACACAAGCCTAGAGAAGCAGTGGAAAGTTGGTCCAAGTTTGTTTCCCTGGTTACTTAAAACGCACTGAGCTGGAAGTTTTGTTGCCTGAATCCCAACAGCAAAGACTAGGCTACTTCAGGCCCAAGGTCTTCAGCTTGCTCAAGCAAACTATTACACCTCCTTTCCATTTATTGCCTTCCCACTCTTGCCGAGACCTTCCATTCTGGTCACACTTAACAAAGTGAGAGCTTCTTTCTGCCCCATCAGTTGTCCTTATTACAAATAACTGCACTGCTGCAACAGACAACTAATTACTCTTTCTGCTTCGCCTGATTATATTCTTTCATGTGCCTTGTTTTTTCAGATCAAAAACAACTCTTTCTGAACGTGGGCACAGGAAATACCAACTGGAAGACAATTCTCTCTTCTCCCAGCTTCCCACAAACATCCTCAAGGTTTCAGTCAAGTAATTCACCTCTTTATGTCCAATAGCCAACAACTGTACTGCAAATCCCAAACACATCATGTAGGTGAGCTTACAAGCAGCCCATACTGATTTTTGGAACTCTAAGTTCACTTTAGCGTTTATCCTACAGCAAGTTTCATTTGTACAGTGCTTTAGAATTTATAAAAAGCTTTCACATAATGACCTCATTTTGATTGTCATCTCACACTCCCGGAAGTGGAATGACCCTTGCCATTACTCTCATTTCATATATAAGTAGGGCTTTTGGAGGTTAAGTGGCTAGCCCAAGGAGAAGCCCTAAACCACAACACAAAAGGCAAGAACAAGGTGCTTCCCACTGTCCTGTAAGTCTATAAAATGGAGAAAATGTTTACTGACATTTTTCAAAATTCCAAGGTAAAGAGTTTATTAATGAGAGTCCCCTGTGAGCTAACACTGTGCTGGGTTCTCATGATCTCATGACCCTAAGGATGAAGTCCAAAACCTGTACAAGGTCCTGTCCAGCCCTTCCAGACAAGCGTCTTTTCCATTTCTATGACTGGTCATGCCTCTTTCTGTCTGAAAACTTTGCATAAGCCATTCCCTTTGCCTAAAACATCTTTCCTTGGCCATCTCCTATATATTCTCCAAGACTAGGCATAAATGTCACTTCTCTAGGGAAGACTTTACTGATGGCGCCACCTCACTCTCCACCCTCCCAATCCTGGCTATATCATCCTACCCCCTACTTCTCTTTCACAGTAATCACAATGTAATGATGTACTTATGTAATTAAGGATATTTATATACCCTCCTGGAGGGTAGAGACCACCTCTATCCCTGCCACCTAGCATAGTGTCTGGCATGTAGTGAGAATTCAACAAATAATCTATTCATTATGAGTAAATGATAATATGATGGGTTAGGAGTTCAGGCTGAGGAGCAGACTCAACTTGACCAATAGTTGGCACAGTGACCTTGGTCAAGGCACTTAACCTCTCTTAGCCTTGAGTCATACATTTGTAAAATAGTAAATATTTTACAGTTTCTTGATGAATAACTGAAAAAATGCACAGAAAGCACTCAGAACAATACTTGGCACATAGAATGTCCATAAGAAAATCAACTCATTCAATGAATATTTATGCCAGGCATATAAAAAATTATTGGGATAAAAACCTGAATTCTTTCCACTCGTCTTTCTGCCATCTTCTATCTCATGCTACTCTCTCCCTCAACCAAAATGCTCTGGCCAAATCATCTCTTTTGCTAGTTCCAAAATATTGACAAGCGCTTTCCTTCCTCAAGGACTTTATACATGTCACTCCCTCTCCTCTTGCTCTTCATCTGGATGGCCCCTGTCCTGTCACATCCTCTGGGTCACAGCTTCAGTGTCCAGCTTCATTTGTTTCCTTTTCAGCATTCATGATAGTCCATTTGTTGAGCAATTTATATATTGTCTTTCCCTAACTAGGTTGTAAGCTCCCAGAGAGTGAGAAACCCACTCCCCTCCCTTCACTGCTATAGCCCTTGTGAGTGCCTAGCAGCACAGGGGCCTGACACAGAGTAGATACTGAGTAACTATGTGCTAAATGAACAAACGGCAGCTGTTACTAAATAGCATTTGGGGTGGCTTCCAGTGGCTAGGTGGAGAAGGAAATGGCAACCCACTCCAGTATTCTTGCCTAGAGAATCCCATGGACGGAAAGGCTTGGTGGGTTATAGTCCACGAGTCGAAAACAGTCGGATGCGACTGAGCGACTTCTTTCCAGTGGCTAGGACTCTGCACTTCCAACCAATGCGGGGCGGGGGCGGGGAGGACGGCTGGGCGGCGATCCCCGTTCCATCCCCGGTCGGGGAACTAGATTCCCAAGTGCCTCAACTAAGACCTGGTGCAGGCAAATAAATCAATAATTTTAAAAAAAAAATCTTTTGTTTCGCTCCTCTCTCTCTGAACACGAGGCGGAGAAACACAGGCACCCGATTTCCTCACACGAGGCTCTGCCCAGGAGGAGACGAGAGCATTTTTAGGGGACGGCAAAAGGGAAGAACTTACCAGGCAGGGAACGTCTCACTAGAGGGCAGTTCCCCTGTTGAGAAAGAAGACGTCGGTCACCCGAGACGAAAAGTGAGGGAAGAAACAGCTTTTTCAAGTACAGACCTAAAACTGCCCCCGGGACTGCTGACAGGTGAACCTCGGGCCTCCTCCCAAAGGCAAAGGCAACAGCAACAACGCGGGCGGGACGCCGGGGCTGCCAGGCTATCTCAACCTTCCCCCACGGGAGTGATAACCCACCGGCTTTTTAACAGATTAGAAAAGAGGCCCTGGGCTCCAGTCGGGGGCTTCCGCAGCGCCTCCCGCCTCCCGTCCCCGAGCTCTAATAGAGTCTGGTGTCCGGGCGGGCGCGGCTCTGGGCGGCTCCTCCGCACGCGCGGACGCAGGGTGGGGTCCGGCAGGGGCCGCGGCGCCGGCGGCCGCGGGAAAGGCGCCCGGCCGCTAGACAGGGGCCTGACACAGAGTAGATACTGAGTAACTATGTGCTAAATGAACAAACGGCAGCTGTTACTAAATAGCATTTGGGGTGGCTTCCAGTGGCTAGGTGGAGAAGGAAATGGCAACCCACTCCAGTATTCTTGCCTAGAGAATCCCATGGACGGAAAGGCTTGGTGGGTTATAGTCCACGAGTCGAAAACAGTCGGATGCGACTGAGCGACTTCTTTCCAGTGGCTAGGACTCTGCACTTCCAACCAATGCGGGGCGGGGGCGGGGAGGACGGCTGGGCGGCGATCCCCGTTCCATCCCCGGTCGGGGAACTAGATTCCCAAGTGCCTCAACTAAGACCTGGTGCAGGCAAATAAATCAATAATTTTAAAAAAAAAATCTTTTGTTTCGCTCCTCTCTCTCTGAACACGAGGCGGAGAAACACAGGCACCCGATTTCCTCACACGAGGCTCTGCCCAGGAGGAGACGAGAGCATTTTTAGGGGACGGCAAAAGGGAAGAACTTACCAGGCAGGGAACGTCTCACGAGAGGGCAGTTCCCCTGTTGAGAAAGAAGACGTCGGTCACCCGAGACGAAAAGTGAGGGAAGAAACAGCTTTTTCAAGTACAGACCTAAAACTGCCCCCGGGACTGCTGACAGGTGAACCTCGGGCCTCCTCCCAAAGGCAAAGGCAACAGCAACAACGCGGGCGGGACGCCGGGGCTGCCAGGCTATCTCAACCTTCCCCCACGGGAGTGATAACCCACCGGCTTTTTAACAGATTAGAAAAGAGGCCCTGGGCTCCAGTCGGGGGCTTCCGCAGCGCCTCCCGCCTCCCGTCCCCGAGCTCTAACAGAGTCTGGTGTCCGGGCGGGCGCGGCTCTGGGCGGCTCCTCCGCACGCGCGGACGCAGGGTGGGGTCCGGCAGGGGCCGCGGCGCCGGCGGCCGCGGGAAAGGCGCCCGGCCGCTAGGCTCCACAAGACGGCCCCGGAGGCGACAGCGGCTCCGGGCCGCCCAGCCCCGCGGCGGCGGCCTCCGCGTCCCGGTGCCCTTGGTGCCCGGCCTGGCCGGCGCGCCACGCCCCTTGTCGTCCCTACCCCACCCCGTCTGCCCGCCGGCGACCTTCTCACCCGCCGGGGGTCCCGGCCCGGTGGACCATACCTTCTGGAAGGCGGACAGAGAGCGGCTGAACGCCCGGGACGCGCAGCGGGACCGGGACAGCATCACGGCGGCGGAGCGGAGGGCGGGCGGACACCGGATATTGGGCCCGGCAGCAACCGGAAGTGGGGCGGGCCGCGGCACCCGCTGCGCGGGGAGGGGGGGCGAATGGGTGTCCGGACCGAACCACTGGCGGGCGGAACGGGGGGGTGCCGGCTGCGGCTCAGGCCGGGCCTCCCGAAGGCTCCTGAGACGGTCCGCCGACAGATCGCTCCCGCCTCGGGTTCCCACCCTCCCCGTATCTCTCCGCGGAGCGTTCGGATAAACTCGGCGCCCATCTCTCTTGGGACACCCTCCCATCCAGGGCGCCGCGCCATTCCTCCCCCGCATTCCCGGGGGAAAAAAGCCGAAGGCGGCGTGGGCTCCTTTGGACTCGTACCTTGGCTGAAGTGCCTGTGCGATCTTACACTTTGTGTGGCCTTGGTCAGGTGACATTGCTTCCCTAAGCCTCAGGTTCCTCAAAGATAGAGCGGGGGGAAAAAAAAAAAAGCACATCTCTCGCTCCCTAACCCCGGAACAAAGAAACGGAGCACCGAGGAACCTCTAAAGGACTCCCGTTGCCCTTTAACTGACCTGAAGATGTTCAGCAAGCCTTCTTCGGCATCCTTGTCTCCTCATCGTCCCTGCTCAAACTCTCTCCAGCCGAGCTGGTTGTTCCCCATACCTCTTGCGCGTTTTGGAAGCTGTTCATTTGTCATTCTACCCCTAGAATATAAACTCCATGAGATTAGGAACGTGGTCTATCTTGTTCACTTCTTATATCTCCGGCCATTTATTTAAAATTTACTTTATTAAAATTATTTTGTTGAAATATTATTAACTTGTAGCACTATATACGGAGAAGGCAATGGCAGCCCACTCCAGTAGTCTTGCCTGGAAAATCCCATGGACGGAGGAGCCTGGTGGGCTGCAGTCCATGGGGTCACGAAGAGTCGGACACGACTGAGCAACTTCACTTTCACTTTTCATTGTCATGCATGGGAGAAGGAAATGGCAACCCACTACAGTGTTCTTGCCTGGAGAATCCTACGGACAGCAGAGCCTGGTGGGCTGCGTCTTTGGGGTCGCACAGAGTCGGACCCGATTGAAGCGACGCAGCCCTAGCACTGTATAAATTTAAGATAGCGTAATTTGATTTATGCATCTCATGAAGTGATTATCACAAAAAGTTTAGCGAGCATCACCTCACCGTTCAAAAAACTAAGATCTTGGCAATCCATTCCCATCACGTTATGGCAAATAGATGAGGAAAAAATGGAAACCGTGACAGACCTAATAAAGTCTCCAGAGTCACTGCAGACGGTGATTGCAGCCATGAAATTAAAAGACACTTGCTCCTTGGAAGAAAAGCGATGACAAACCTAGACAGCGTATTGAAAAGCAGAGACGTGGTTTGTGGATAAAGGTCCACAATGCTACGGTTTTTCCAGGAGCCATGTACAGTTGTGGGAGTTGGGCTGTACGGAGTGCGGAGGCTCTCCAATTGTGGTGCTGGAGAAGACTGTTCAGAGTCCCTGGGACTGCAAGGAGATCAAACCAGTCAATCCTAAAGGAAATTAACCCCGAGTATTCACTGGAATGACGGATACTGAAGCTCCAATACTTTGGACACCTGGGGCAAGAGCCAACTCATTGGGAAAGACCCTCACGCTGGACAGATTGAGGGCAGGAGGAGAAGAGGGCAGCAGAGGATGAAATGGTTAGATGGCATCACTGACTCAAGGGACATGAGTTTGAGCAAACTCTGGGAAATAGTGAAGGACAGGGAAGTCTGGCGTGCTGCAGTCCATGGTGTCTCGAGGAGTTGGACATGACTTAGCAATTAAACAACAAATCATCTCACATAGATACAAAATTAAAGAAATTTTTAAAAAATGTTTTTCTTGTGATGAGAACTCTTAGCAGTTATGCTCTTTAAAACATTCCATATATTAATAACATACAACATAATTTATCATGTTGTGCATTGCATCCCTAGTACTTATTTATAACTGGAAGTCCAATCCCCCTTCCTCTGGTAACCACAAGTCAGATTTCTCTATAGGTTTGTTTGTTTTTTAGTATAATGCATCCCCAGCACTTAGAACAGAGATTGTGATAGTTTAGATGTGCAGTAAAAATTTCTGGGCTGAATTGGACTGCCCTGCTTCAAACTGAAAGCACATGGCACCCCGTCTATTCTTTAGCTCCCCCTCCCCTTAAAGTCCCAGGCTCCTGAGTATTCTCTTTCATAGTTCACTCTCCTAATAGAAAAGGTGTTCTGTAGGCTTCTGGTTGAATTAAGAACGAATGAATGAGCCACTTGGTGCCTACTCATGTTGGTTTCTTTAGCTGAGTCCTCTTGGCTGGTCCTTAGGAACTTTCTGGTGCCTTCAATGATGCAAACCTGAAAGCACTTCCCCTGGAATTCTGGAGGGGTGAGCAAAAGCCCTAACTTGAAATAGAAAAAACATCCTAGCCCTGCTGCTGCCCCTTATCAAGTCCTCAGCATCCTTCACCTGGATTATTTTAAAAAGCTCCCCCCCTCCCCCCGCAAAAGGACCCAGGGGGCCACTCTCAAATTCTCTTAACTCATTCCCCACACCTGTGTCAAAGATGTCTTTGAAATGCAAATCTAATCCTGTCACTTCCCTGCTTAAAGTCCTTAGATTGCTTCTCCCTATCAGTGGGATAAAGTCCAAACTCTTCAGTGTGACCGGATAATCTGGCCTCTGGCGATACTGTAATCCTCTCCCTACTTGCCCACCCCCATTCTCACAGGTTCTAAGCTTTAGTAGCTTTCTTTCACTCCTTCACATCTTTGCCTGGGCTGTTCCCAGCTCCTGTTAGCCTGCTGCTGCTGCTAAGTCGCTTCAGTTGTGTCCGACTCTGTGAGATCCCATAGACGGTAGCCCACCAGCCTCCCCCATCCCTGGGATTCTCCAGGCAAGAACACTGGAATGGGTTGCCATTTCCTTCTCCAGTCCATGAAAGTGAAAAGGCAAAGTGAAGTCGCTTAGTCGTGGCCGACTCTTAGCGACCCCATGGACTGCAGCCTACCAGGCTCCTCCATCCATGGGATTTTCCAGGTAAGAGTACTGGAGTGGGTTGCCATTGCCTTCTCCTAGGCACTCCTAATCATCCGCTATATACCTTGTGAATCCCTTCCGAATCCCAAGTAGCAGAATTAACATATCTTTTCCGTTTTTCCAAAGCATGTGCCTGTATCTCTACATTGCATTGTAATGTCATTTTTACCTGTCTGTCTTCTCTACTGGGCTTCCCTAGTAGTTCAGAGGTTAAAGCATCTGCCTGCAGTGCAGGAGACCTGGGTTCTATCCCTGGGTTGGGAAGATCCCTTGGAGAAGGAAATGGCAATCCACTCCAGTATTCTTGCCTGGAGAATCCCATGGACGGAAGAGCCTGGTGGGCTGCAGTCCACGGGGTCACAAAGAGTCGGACAGGACTGAGTGACTTCACTTTCTCTTTATGGCAGGGGTCCTAAGGAAAATTTTTAAATTTTTATGGTAAAATATATATTCAAAATGGCATATAAAATACATGTGTGTGATTTAAAGGAAAGGAATAAAAAAGAATACCCATGCTCATCAGGCAACTTAAGAAATGACAGAGCCCTGTGTGACCCTTCTTGCTGGTCATCCCAGAGTTCACCCCTGCTATACTGGACTGTATATTAACCATCTCCTTGTTTTCATCACAGTTTCAGTATACATGTGTCCTAAACTGTACACATGTTTTTGGATCTTTAAACTGAGGAAAAGATGTATTTACTTTTGAATTGTACAAGAAAAAATATGTATTTCTATAAAGAATAAATGGCTCAGTTAATTAAAAAAAATAAACACCGCAGAGAGGACATGTGTGTGCATGCTCAGTTGTGTCGGGTCTTTGCAATCGAACCTATGTCTCTTGCATCTCCTGCATCAATACCACTGTGCCACTTGGGAAGCGCCACAAAGAGGGCGGCTCAGCCTAAATAATACACACAGTCTAATT
This sequence comes from Madoqua kirkii, assembly GCA_006408675.1. Classification (NCBI taxonomy): domain Eukaryota; kingdom Metazoa; phylum Chordata; class Mammalia; order Artiodactyla; family Bovidae; genus Madoqua; species Madoqua kirkii. The sequence goes on from SJYC01057739.1 coordinate 57,061, forward strand.
TTTCTTTAACTGAAAGCCTCTAGTATTCATAAGTGTGGCCTGAGCTTCACACTCAATCCTTTCTTACATTTTTCTTAATATTCACCAGATGGTAGATGGGGCTAGAGCCTGGGGTCCATAGAGACCATATCCTATATTCTCTTTCTGTTCTCATGATACCCAGATTTCATCCATCTATCTCTTCATTCATTTGTAATTAAAAATGATGAATGGATAAGTACTCAGCAATAATCTAGACATTTTGGCCTATTTTTAAATACAATATAAATGGAATCACAGTACCTATATCATTCTGTGACTTGAGTCTTTCACTCAACATTATGTTTTGAGGACTTATCCATGGTGAATTGAGCTTTAAGCTCATCAATTTTCATTGCTGTTTCACAAATTCACTTTACTTCCCAAACTGAAGGAGAAGTTGCTAAAATTTAAGTGATGTTTAGGGGAAGTGATTTGGCCAGTGAGTTCTCCCCAGCTCTGCCAGAGAAGGGGGCTTTGGGCCCAGCAGATGACCTCCTCAATGGTTTCCAGATCTCTGCTGGAGGGAGAAGTCACATAGCTTTCCTGCAGAGCTGAGATGCCATGTTTTTGGTGCTGGGCTGGTTTCCGTATCCTCAAGAAACTTGAGGGACAGGGAGAAAAATGATCCCTTTGGTGCTGACTCCCTGGAGAATCTGGAAGCAGAGGTCGGGAGTGCTATGTAATGGGAGAAGCTGGATAATTCAGTCTCAAAATTTCAAGAGGCTCTGTGGATCCTTAGGCAACAACAGAAAAGATGGTATGTCAAGAAGGTCCCTGAGCTGGCTCTTCTGCGCATCTGAGTTGGGGTGGGAATGGGAGATGGCAGGGGGCAGCCAACCAGCTCCGGCCTCTATTTGCATATTCATCAGCCCCTCCCACCCCTACTCC
>SJYC01057741.1:0-14433 GCA_006408675.1 Madoqua kirkii
AGAGTCATTGACTCAAATGACATAAACATGTTTAAATTTCACAATATATGCAACGTAACTATTTCTCCCAAAATATATGAAAAATGAGCAAGAGATACAAATTATGAGATAACATTTTCACCTATCATGTTGGCGAAGATTTAAAAGACTGACACTGACAAAGAACTGACATGCTCATTGTTGGTAAGGATGAGATCATATGTATTCTTTAAAAGATATGCTGGTAGAGAGCAAACTATTTAAAAGTATACGTACAAGTAATGCATGAATACCTTCTGATGAAACTTCAATTAATACAGAAATATACAGTTAAAATTAAAAATTCTCCTTCAGACTCTCATCTTTACTCTCACAGTTGGTACATTTCTGGAGGGCAGGCGGGTGACAAGTATGAAAGTTCAACATATACCTAGTTTTTGACCCAGAATTTCCACTTCCAGAAATGTAACATAAGAAAATAATATGTTCCCAAGGATATAGATAGGAATGTTCATCTCAATAATAAAAATAGCTAACACATCAGCAATTGACTATGTGCCAGGAACTTTTCTAAATCCATGACATATATTAACTCCTTGGATCCTTACAACAGCCCTATGATAACAGTGTATACTATGGTTATTCCTATTTTAGTGAGAGGAAGGCTGAGTACCAGGAGGTCCCAAAGCTAGTAAGTGGCTCTAGGGATTCAATCTGGGCAGGCAGCCCTATGTCTGGATCATGGAGTGGCTACTCTTGGTCTGCTCTGCAAACGAGCTCCATCATCAAGTGCCCTTATCCCTGCCAGCCGTGACCATGGATTTCTGTTGAGGTTCCCACCAGCCCACAAGCAAGAGCAAGGCAGCCAGCCCCTCCAGCAGCTCAGCCAGTGGCCACCCATGACCAGCAGGGCTCCCTGGGCTTCACTTTCAGTAACAACTTTTGCAGAGGTGCCCAGTACCCCGGGGACGCCAGCCCCTACCACCCCAGTCCCCTCAGGGTCGACTCGGGCACTGATGGGCCACCTTCTTTTTCAGGAAGTCCACATCCCTAGTCAGGGCCATGGTGTTGAAGTTCTCAGTCCCCCAGCATCCAGCAGCGTGGTCACCTGTGACCTGTCTTGGAAAACCATGAGGAAGCAGCAGCCTGGTGGCCAGCCCAACAAAACCAACACTAGCTCTCCATCCAGAGTGGCCACCGCCAGCTACCGGGCTTTCTTCCAAGGCTCTAGGCCCTAAGAGCCCCTGCCCCACCCCTCCCCTTCCCCTGCTCCCGACCTCAAGACTTCATGGGCAGTAGCCAGCAGAAGCAGCTCCATTCTTTAATATCAAAACAGCAGAACGCCAAAAAGGAAGTTAAGAGGCTCTCCTTCTTTACTATTCAAGCCGCACGAGAACCTTCTTGATACCCCATAACTCTGTGCCTGGCACCAAGTGGAAAGTCAAGCAGCAAAAAATTAAAAAAAAAAAATCCAAGCAGACTCCAGGGTCCATGCTCTCAACTCCTCTCTACGGCTATAACAATGAAAATGGAGCAATGAATCTAACTGTCCCTAGAAAGGAGCAGAGAAGCCTGGTGGGCTACTGTCCATGGGATTGTAAACAGTGGGACAGGACTGAGCAACTAAGCACACACACAGAGAAAGAGAATTCACCAAATAAGTCATGGTCCATCCATACAATGGACTACTGTCAGCTTTTACAATATTGCTGTAGATTAATATTCTTTGACACAAAAAAGGGAACAATGGAAAGCTCCAGAACTATGTATTTATGATTCCATTTTATTTTTTAAATAAATAGAATTATGAAAATTATGGAGCTTTATACACAGAGAAAAATTTCAGAAAAAATGATGAACACCAATATGTTGGCTGTGATTTTTTTTTTCTGGGAGGCAGCATTATAAGTGTCTTTCTTCTCCTATTAACACATTTCTATATTTGGGAAGTAAAATGATGCTGTAATTACTTTCGTGACTTTCACTTTTCAAGAAAAGCAGTAAACCTATTTTTCAAAGGTTGTGACAATGGTCCCTTCTATCGGTGTATGTGAGAGTGCTGCTAGTTAATTTTCAAACAGACAGCAGCGCTGCTTCAAGCCACACCCAGATCCAGGGCTGGGGCCGCAGGCCAGGCGGGTCCCAGCATTAGAGGTTTCCTGTTTCTTGGCTGCCTGGATGCAGAATTTATCCATGGCTGTCCTACAGAGATGGGCGTGACCGTCTCTGGGCAACCGGCCACGGCAGTGTCTGGCTAGACTTCCAGTTTCTGACATCAAAACATTCTTGCGAAGGTTGCTTCATCAAACATACTGAGTGTCCTTTACTCTAGTAGTTGTGCCGTCCAGGGCACGTGGACTACACCGAACACCAGAAACGATACCGTCAATAACCCACAAGGGAGACTTGGCCGCTGGTGGTTCTATGCTCTTCTGTCTGCTTCTGTCTCTCGGTCTGGCTGTGTTGGTTTTGTTTCACGCACAAGGCTCTGCGCTTGGTGTTGGAGGGAACTGAAATACCGCGCCTCTAATGAGGAGACAAAAGTCAGTCCAGATAAAGTGCTGAGAGAATATGTAACTGAGCACAAACCTCTTTGGTGACAATTGGTGATCAGGCACTACTTGGAGAACTCAGAGCGTGAAGTGGGGTGGGGGGCACACTGACTGCTCCAGAAAGAAGTGGGCATTTCAGTTCGATTTTAAAAGAAGAGTAGAGGCTCATCGGGTGAAAAAGCAGAAGGGCCCCCAGGTGGAGGGAGCAGCAAGTGTGAAGATCTGGAGGCGTGAAGCAGTTTGGTGAGCTCAGGAAACACAGCCCAGGAGAGCACAGCCCAGGTAAGGGTTGAGGGTAGGGGCTCCAGAGGAGTTAGAGTAAGACCAGGGTTACCAGGAGCCAAGACACCTGCACCTTACTGTAAATAGGAAGCTAGCAAAGGCTTTGATCCCACGGAGGGGCATAAGCAGACCTACATTTTAGAAAATTAAAGTCAATGACAATGTTGCTGAGAAAACTGAAACCATCAAAAGGGACTTCCCCCACCGAGCTCCCATCACCGCATCTACCCACCTGCCGTCTCCTGCCCACGTACCTGCCTTTCTCATGCCACCACCAATGAACTGAGGGTTCTCCTCTCTAAAGTCAGCCCTCCTCATCTGCACCACATCACACCCCCTCCTTCCTACCCAAAGACAAGCCTCCAGAAATTCTCCCCCTCTTGCCTATATTAACAAACATTATCTTTCTACAGCATCATTGCTATGAGCCTAAACATCCTGTGATGCCTCCTACCCTGAGAAGTTATCTTTTTTTTAAATTTAATTTTTGTTGGAATATAATTGATTTATAATGTGGTCTTCGTTTCTGATGTAAAGTTATACATATACATTATTCCTTTTCAGCTTCTTTTGCATTATAGGTTATTACAAGATATTGAATATAGTTCCCTGTGCTATGTAGTAAGTCCTTGTTGTTTCTCATTTGCTTTGTATGTAGTAGTGTGTATATGATACTCCCAAATTCCAAATTTATCCCTCCCTCTTTCTCACCTCTGGTAATCATAAATTTGCTTTCTATGTCTGTGTGTCTATTTCTGTTTCATTAAAAAGTTCATTTGTATCATTTTTTTAGATTTCACTTATAAGTGATACCATATATTTGTCTTTCTCTGACTTACTTCACTTAGTATGATCATCTCCAGGCCCATCCATGCTGCTGAAAATGGCATTATTTCATTCTTTTGTATGGCTGAGTAGTATTCCATTGTATGTATGTACCACATATTCTTTATTCATTCATCTGTTGATAGACATTTAGGTTGCTTCTATATCTTGGCTACTGTAAGTAGTACAGATATGGTGGGGGTAGGGGGTGCATGTATCTTTTTTTCTACACAGCAAGCAAGATCTTAGTTCCCCATTAAAGGATGGAATCTGTGCCCCCTGCAGTGAAAGCTTGGAGCCCTAACTGTTGGAGGGAATTCCCTGCATGTATCTTTTTGAGTTAGAGTTTTCTGCTGATATATATATGCCCAGGAGTGGGATTGCTGGATAGTGTGAAGATCTGGAGGCGTGAAGCAGTTTGGTGAGCTCAGGAAACACAGCCCAGGAGAGCACAGCCCAGGTAAGGGTTGAGGGTAGGGGCTCCAGAGGAGTTAGAGTAAGACCAGGGTTACCAGGAGCCAAGACACCTGCACCTTACTGTAAATAGGAAGCTAGCAAAGGCTTTGATCCCACGGAGGGGCATAAGCAGACCTACATTTTAGAAAATTAAAGTCAATGACAATGTTGCTGAGAAAACTGAAACCATCAAAAGGGACTTCCCCCACCGAGCTCCCATCACCGCATCTACCCACCTGCCGTCTCCTGCCCACGTACCTGCCTTTCTCATGCCACCACCAATGAACTGAGGGTTCTCCTCTCTAAAGTCAGCCCTCCTCATCTGCACCACATCACACCCCCTCCTTCCTACCCAAAGACAAGCCTCCAGAAATTCTCCCCCTCTTGCCTATATTAACAAACATTATCTTTCTACAGCATCATTGCTATGAGCCTAAACATCCTGTGATGCCTCCTACCCTGAGAAGTTATCTTTTTTTTAAATTTAATTTTTGTTGGAATATAATTGATTTATAATGTGGTCTTCGTTTCTGATGTAAAGTTATACATATACATTATTCCTTTTCAGCTTCTTTTGCATTATAGGTTATTACAAGATATTGAATATAGTTCCCTGTGCTATGTAGTAAGTCCTTGTTGTTTCTCATTTGCTTTGTATGTAGTAGTGTGTATATGATACTCCCAAATTCCAAATTTATCCCTCCCTCTTTCTCACCTCTGGTAATCATAAATTTGCTTTCTATGTCTGTGTGTCTATTTCTGTTTCATTAAAAAGTTCATTTGTATCATTTTTTTAGATTTCACTTATAAGTGATACCATATATTTGTCTTTCTCTGACTTACTTCACTTAGTATGATCATCTCCAGGCCCATCCATGCTGCTGAAAATGGCATTATTTCATTCTTTTGTATGGCGAGTAGTATTCCATTGTATGTATGTACCACATATTCTTTATTCATTCATCTGTTGATAGACATTTAGGTTGCTTCTATATCTTGGCTACTGTAAGTAGTACAGATATGGTGGGGGTAGGGGGTGCATGTATCTTTTTTTCTACACAGCAAGCAAGATCTTAGTTCCCCATTAAAGGATGGAATCTGTGCCCCCTGCAGTGAAAGCTTGGAGCCCTAACTGTTGGAGGGAATTCCCTGCATGTATCTTTTTGAGTTAGAGTTTTCTGCTGATATATATATGCCCAGGAGTGGGATTGCTGGATAATTTGGTAACTATTTTTAGGACCCTCCATGCTGTTTTCCGCAGTGGCTGCACCAATTTCCATTCCTACCAATGGCGTGGGAGGGTCCCTTTGAGAAATCCTCTCTGACCCCACTTCTCTTTCCAGCTACTTTCCCATTTCTCTCTTCCTTACAAAACACCTTGAAAAAGTTGTCAGTCAATGTCACCAATTCCTCTTCTTGTCCTCTCCTTAAAATTCAGTCCAACCAGGCTTCCCCTGCCCTCCACTCCACCAAAACTGCTCTGATAAACACCCCAAGTGACTCTGAGTAACATCTGGAATTACCAACTTGAACGGTCAATTCACAATCCTTATGTGACTTGACCTCTCCCGTCTCCTAGAAACACTTCCCTCACTGGGCTCCCAGGACCTCACATACCCCTGGACCAGACTAGACTAGACTTCTTCCTACTTGACTGATTGCTCTCTGTGTTTCCTGTTTGGGTCCCTTCTTGCCCAGCCTCTTCATGCTATTAAGTCCCAGGACTCAGACTTCAGCTCCCTGCTCCTTGATGAGTACATCCATCTATTTACCAGCAACTCTCAGTTGTATATTTCTAGCCCAGATCTCCCCATTGAGCCCAAGGCCTAGTTATCCAACTCCTTTCTCAGCATCCTCATTGAGATGTCTGATCATTATTTCACATTGATCACTTCCAAACCTGAGCTCCTGATATTCCCCCCCAAGTCTGCTTCTGTTGTAGCCCTCCCCGTCTCAGTTCATGCAACTCGATCCCTCCTGGCTGAACACTTTGGAGCCATCACCAGCAATGCTTCTTTTTCTCTTGGGCCTCACATCCAGTCTGTTATTAATAGTAAACCCCACTGGTTTCAACTTTGACATATATCCAGGATCCGATACCACTTTCCACGTCTATTGCTGTCACCCTGGTCTAAGCCATCTTATCTGAATTATTATCATCTAGATGATCCCCAAAGCCTCCTAAGCCATCTCTCTGTTTCAACCCTTGCTCGCCACCCCTAGTTTATTCCCCACCCAGTAAAGAATGAGCCTTTTAAAACTAAGTCAGGTCACGTTTGCACATAGCCTTCCAATGGGTCCTCGTTTATCTCAGAGTGAAGGCCAATATTTTCACAGTTATCAACAAGGCCCTGTATATTGGCCTTCCATTCCTTCCTAAGTTATTACACCTGTCTCCCTGTGCATGACTGTTAGCTCCACTTGGGCAGAGGATTTTGTTGGTTGTCACCACTCAGCCCATATTTATTGAATGAATAAATGAATGAATGTAGAAAAAGGACCGGAGTGAGTGAGAGAGGCTAGAGGATGGGGACCAGGCATGAGGTATTGGAATTGCCCAGGTGAAAAATTATGAGATGCGGAGTCAGGAAAACATATGGGAACAATATGGCAGAATGCAGTTCAGAGTCATTTTTTCCCCAAATTTACCAGCCTTAGTGACCACATGTTGAGGATAAGAAGATGGGCAGGGGTCAAAGAAGCTCTCCACCTTCTGGACTGAACAAGAAGATAGGTGGCAGAGAGGTGAGGCAGAGGGCAGCCATAGACTCTGGGTTTGAAAATGTTGAGTTTAGGAAATGGTCTCTAAGAATAACTATAACCAAACCCTTCTTTTTTGAAGCTGTGCTGTGCTTTGTCACTCAGTCATGTCCAACTCTTTGCGACCACATGGCCTGTAGCCCACCAGGATCCTCTGTCCATGGGGATTCTCCAGGCAAGAATACTGGAGTGGATTGCCATGCCCTCCTCCAGAGGATCTTCCCAACCCAGGGATTGAAGCAAGGTCTCTTGCATTGCGTGCAGATTCCTTACTGTTTGAGCCACCAGGGAAGCCCAAAAATATTGGAGTAGGTAGCCCATCCCTTCTCCAGGGAATCTTCCCAACCCAGGAATCAAACCAGGGTCTCCTGCATTGCAGGCAGATTCTTTACCAGCTGAGCTACCAGGAAATATACCATGTATATTTTAACTGAAATTTTACATGGTTTGTACTACTGTTATTTAGTCCCTCTAAGTTAAAATATCGATTGTGCCAGTGTAGTGATCATTATTCAGAGAAGGCAATGGCAACCCACTCCTTCTCTTGCCTGGAAAATCCCATGGACGGAGGAGCCTAGTAGGCTGTAGTCCATGGGGTTGCGAAGAGTTGGACACAACTGAGCAACTTCGCTTTCACTTTTTACTTTCATGCATTGGAGAAGGAAATGGCAACCCACTCCAGTGTTCTTGCCTGGAGAATCCCAGGGGTGGTAGAGCCTGGTGGGCTGCCATCTATGGGGTCGCACAGAGTCAGACACAACTGAAGGACTTAGCAGCAGCAGCAGTGATCATTATTGGTTAGGAAGCAGCTACTGTATATGCAGTGATCCAGTTGTGCTTATTAGATGATATGATTTTTAAATATTTTTTTCATATTATACAAATAGTGTATATTCATTGCCAAATGATCACAGGAAGTTAAATGTTTCTCTCTCCAAGAGGCGGTAAACTACCCAAACTATTGGTAAAACTTGGCAATAGCAAATTCTTTCATTTATATTAATTTGGCAAATCACTGATTTTTATTTTTAGTAATTTACAAATGTCTTACTTATTCAAAGCCAGAATCTTCTAATTGACCTGAGAACCTAGCCTTCTTTCAGCGGCATTTCCCTCAAAATGGCATGCAGTTGCCATTTCCTCCTACCCTTCACTCTAGAGCTGGCATGAAGTTGCCCTCAGAGAGCTTGTGTTATGTGTCTGCCAGCTGTCAGCCAGCTCCAAGTGGAGGCTGTGGTCAAGTCTACCAACTAGAATCCACTGGCTGCAGAAGAGCTGGGACTTCCTGAAGCAGAGAATTCCAAGCAAGCTTCAAAATGAAAATGGGAAGAAAGCGAAGTCTCTCCCACCAGCATTTGTACTAGAGAAGCAATCAAGAGTGGAAATCTGTAGAGAAAAAAGAAACACATTTAAATTTTCTAGGAAAGGATGAATCTGCTTAACAGGCAGAGAAGTCAGTCTCTTGTGCAGGTCTTCTTATCTTTGATGAAGGACCTAAAGTGTGTTTGCATTAGAAGACTTGGAATCTTAGTAACTGAGAGCCAGTCTTAACCTTGATGAACCTCAGTTTCCTCATCTACAAAATGGGAGAATTACACCAACTGTCAAGATTGGTGCGAGATGTAATGACTATACATATGAATGTTTCATAAACTCGAAGTGCCTTATACCTGCTACCCGAATTACCTCCTGGTTCCTGGTGGGCTGCCATCTATGGGGTCACACAGAGTCAGACATGACTGAAGTGACTTAGCAGTAGCAGCAGCCACAGTCAAATGCAGTGCCCTTTGATATTCATGGGAATGAAACAGCTCTATGCAGCCTTTTCTAACATTGCTCCCTCATTCTCCCATACCTTCACCCCAGTCCCTTACTGTCTTTTTTCTTCATAGAAGGTATCATGACCTGAAAATGTACTTATTTATTCTCTCTTCCCCTGCTATATGTCCTCCTCTATGAGAGTAAGACTATGCTGTTTTATTCACCACAGACTCACTTTCACTTTTTACTTTCATGCATTGGAGAAGGAAATGGCAACCCACTCCAGTGTTCTTGCCTGGAGAATCCCAGGGGTGGTAGAGCCTGGTGGGCTGCCATCTATGGGGTCGCACAGAGTCAGACACAACTGAAGGACTTAGCAGCAGCAGCAGTGATCATTATTGGTTAGGAAGCAGCTACTGTATATGCAGTGATCCAGTTGTGCTTATTAGATGATATGATTTTTAAATATTTTTTTCATATTATACAAATAGTGTATATTCATTGCCAAATGATCACAGGAAGTTAAATGTTTCTCTCTCCAAGAGGCGGTAAACTACCCAAACTATTGGTAAAACTTGGCAATAGCAAATTCTTTCATTTATATTAATTTGGCAAATCACTGATTTTTATTTTTAGTAATTTACAAATGTCTTACTTATTCAAAGCCAGAATCTTCTAATTGACCTGAGAACCTAGCCTTCTTTCAGCGGCATTTCCCTCAAAATGGCATGCAGTTGCCATTTCCTCCTACCCTTCACTCTAGAGCTGGCATGAAGTTGCCCTCAGAGAGCTTGTGTTATGTGTCTGCCAGCTGTCAGCCAGTTCCAAGTGGAGGCTGTGGTCAAGTCTACCAACTAGAATCCACTGGCTGCAGAAGAGCTGGGACTTCCTGAAGCAGAGAATTCCAAGCAAGCTTCAAAATGAAAATGGGAAGAAAGCGAAGTCTCTCCCACCAGCATTTGTACTAGAGAAGCAATCAAGAGTGGAAATCTGTAGAGAAAAAAGAAACGCATTTAAATTTTCTAGGAAAGGATGAATCTGCTTAACAGGCAGAGAAGTCAGTCTCTTGTGCAGGTCTTCTTATCTTTGATGAAGGACCTAAAGTGTGTTTGCATTAGAAGACTTGGAATCTTAGTGACTGAGAGCCATTCTTAACCTTGATGAACCTCAGTTTCCTCATCTACAAAATGGGAGAATTACACCAACTGTCAAGATTGGTGCGAGATGTAATGACTATACATATGAATGTTTCATAAACTCGAAGTGCCTTATACCTACTACCCGAATTACCTCCTGGTTCCTGGTGGGCTGCCATCTATGGGGTCACACAGAGTCAGACATGACTGAAGTGACTTAGCAGTAGCAGCAGCCACAGTCAAATGCAGTGCCCTTTGATATTCATGGGAATGAAACAGCTCTATGCAGCCTTTTCTAACATTGCTCCCTCATTCTCCCATACCTTCACCCCAGTCCCTTACTGTCTTTTTTCTTCATAGAAGGTATCATGACCTGAAAATGTACTTATTTATTCTCTCTTCCCCTGCTATATGTCCTCCTCTATGAGAGTAAGACTATGCTGTTTTATTCACCACAGACTCTCCAAGCATCCAGAAGTCTTGATGTACAGTAGATGCTTAAAAAGTAGTGGTGAGAATGTTGAAAGATAAATGCATGATCCAATTCTTCCTGGAGCAGGACTGCATAGTGGTCAAACAGCACATTCTCAAACTTCACCTTGCTTGTTTCAAAGGCAGATGCCCTAACACAGCACCAAGGACTTCTGATTAAGCAGGACTGGTGGGCCTTCTGCATCTGCTATTTTTAACAAGTCCCCAGGGTGATTCTATTGCAGAAAGTCATTCTAAATCAAGATAAATCTTATTCTGACTCCAGCCTGACACTAACTATATGACCCTAGGGAGATAACTTCTTAATTCCTCTGAGCCTGTTTCCTTTATCTGTAAAATAGGACTGCCAGCATTCCCACGGAGCTGTTACGAGAATTAAATCAGGTAATGGGTGTAAAGTTATTGGCACAATGCTAGTTATGCAACTGGCTGCCACAATCATTATTATAGATTATTTTATTGTTATGTCCTGGCAGGACAAGAACTTTCTCTTGGGAGGCCTGCTCTTGGGAATGTCTTCAAACTGTGGTTGGAACCAGAGGCATCACCTGGGAGCTGGCTGGGGATACAGAATCAATCGCTGCCCCATGCCAGACCTGCTGACTTAGAATCTACATTTTAACAGGACTCAAGCTGATTCATCTGCACGGTCAAGTTTGAGAGAAACCGCTCAAAGTCACAGGTCCTGTTTTCTCCTGTCTCTATTTTCAGAGTGCACAGGAGGTGGGTGAGTGCCCGGAATCCCAGAGTCTGAATCCTTCCTCTAAGTGGAGAGGAGAGATCCCCAGCTCCCTGGAGGTGCCCCTCCAGCTGAGAGCCTCCAGAGGAGGAACTCTCTAGTGGAACCCTGACTACGGCATCTGTGGAGCCAAGAGATGGATCCAAACTCCAGCTTGCTGTTGGGTCCAGACCAGTATCCGACAGAATCTTGTATGGAAGGTGGAAGAAGCCTGTCCCTCAGAGAGCAGAGCAGATGCTCCCCCTTTGCCTGGAGTCAGGTCCCCAGCTCCAGCCTCTCCACTCTGAGTGCTTTGGGGATGAGCACATCCAGGCAAAGAAGGCCAGAGTAGAGACCATCGTCCGAGGCATGTTCCTCTCGCCAACCTCTCTGGGGCCAGGCAGGCCCTCCACTGGGGCCAGCCCAAGCCGCCCAGAGAAGGCCCGGGGGCGGAAGAGGAAGCAGAGCCTTCCCATGCAGCAAGAACCCCTGGAGGCAGGCCCTGCAGGGAACCGGGGCAGCAGCAGGAAGGGGGACCCTCGGGTGAGAGGACAGCTCCACCTGCTGAGGCAGCAGATGAGACACCTGCAGGAGCGTATCCTGCGGGCCGTGGAGCCCAGGGCTGCAGCTCAGGGCCCTCCAACAGCAGACCAGAGGAACGGCTCTGGGTCTGGGCCCTGGCGGGTGAACAGTGACCACTGCCCGGGGTCCATCGAGGACCTCTCCAGAGTGGAGAAACACAGAGTGTCTGAGGTCCAGTACCTGTCTGAGGGGCCCAGGTTTCTTCCCTCTGAAGCACAGGCCTTGCTGGAGAGTCTGAAGACAGAACTGACGGGGGCCATATCCCAGGCTGTGGACTCGGTGTTACAAAAGGTACTGGTGGATCCATCAGGGCACCTGACTCAGCTGGGTGGGAGATTCCAGGGGCTGGTGCCAGATGGGAGAAGTGAGCCCTTGCCTCCCAAGGGCAGTGCTCGTAAAGATCCGCTTCCTCTGGCGGCCTTGCCCAGGCGGGCCCAGCCACCAGCGGGGGCTCCGCTGGGAAGCTTATCGCTGGCCAAACCTCTAGATTCTTCCAGGTACCCCGTCTCTCTGAGAATGATCCCCAAACCCTATCAGGCTTCCCCAGCAGACTGTCCCTTGGTGGTTGCACCTGCTCACATCCAGGAGGAGCAGATTCTCGGCCAGCTACTGGGCCATGGGCCCAGTGGCCACTGGAGGGGCGGTCTTCCTCAGGACCCGTCTGCCCCGAGCCAGCCCTCCTCGGAGGTGGCCCTGCGACCTTGGGGAGCTGCCAAACTGCAACCTCTGGCTTTGAGCCAGAGCAGTGCCCCTGGCCCTTCACGTCCACCTGTTTGGAAAGACTGCCCCTCGTTCCCCCAGTGAAAATGGAGCCGGATGGCCGGCAGGCCGGCATGGACACGCTTCCTTTCTCTGCGGCCCACATATCCTTTCTGGGCAATCGGGGTTCTCATTTGTCCCAGCCCAGGGAGACAGGAACTCTGGATGCTGAGGGGAGGTTAGAGGACAAATAACTGCTTGGCACAGGGAACTGCTCTGCTCTTCCAGAGGAGAGGGGGGTCTTCTCAATGTTCGCTCTGGGGCTTCCTTCCCCTGTGGCTCATAGCTAGGAGGTTCCTGAGAAAGTGGTGACCACGTTCTGAGATCTAAGGGTCTGGGAGAGCTCCTTTACCTTCTTCTGTAACATAGATTCTATCACCACTGACTTAGTCCTTTGGGTCTGGAAGGGTTTTATTACGGGCTCCCCAAATATGACAAAAACGCGCTGTGGAAGGAGGAACCCCATCACTGAGACGTCAGCTGCTCATACACCTCGGCCGAACAGGCCAAAGGAATGGCCTTACCTGAGGCGTGGCTTCCGGAACCTCTTGTCTCTTCAGGCAAAAAGAGACATTTGCTTAATTGAGACATCTCATTAAATTGCTTCTCCTTGTGTCTGTGGAGTCACACAAGCAGGGGTGAATAGTCATGCCCCTTTTACCTGCACCAACTAGATAACTCATGGGCAATACACGAGGGGCCAGAAACTTGCAGGGCCGACGGGAAAAGGGGAGATTTTCTTCAGGGATGAGACCTGAGGCCAAGCGAAAGGGGTAAGAAGACTTCAGTTTAAGGACTAGCTTCTAAGCTGCAGCTGAGGAGAGAGCTGGGTGCTGTGTGTGTGGAGCAGGGTGGAGGCCCCTGCCGGGCAGGCTGTGGAGCCCAGGCTGGTCTGCAGGGGTGTCTGAATCTTACTGCATCACCTTTGCAAGGCGTAGGGAGATCCCACTCAGAAACAGGCATTTCTCCAGAGTAACCCTCCCTCAGGAATGTAAAAGTTTTTGAAGCAAGAGAAGTAGTTGCTTAGGTAAACACTGTGTTAATTCCATTTCTGTGGGACTTCTCAGAGCCTTTTTAACATGAAGTCCGATGAAAAACGCTAAGAGGAAAATGTATACAGTCCCACACGCGTAAAACCGAAGAACACTCAACCAGCATCTTGTGAGATTAAAGCTCCTGAGAACATATTTTGGATGTGGCATTTTTAGCGAGCCAAGCTCACGCTGCTGCTTCTCAGGAACAGCCTTAAATTGCATCTCCTGGGTTCTGTGGAGTCACACGAGCAGGGGTGAAGAGTCAGGCTTCTTCTACCTGGCAAGCCCTGGCGAGGGCAGCAGGATGGGGTGGAACGGGCTCACGGCCACACCAGGCCGGCTCTCGTGTCCTAAATGGTATGTGCGCCACCTGCTGGTCACAAGTGTTGGCAACACTGCCCAAGCTTGGACAGCCCTGGGCTCTTTTCCTGGCAGGCAGGGAGCACCAGCCACAAGCAAACCCAATGCTGAGAGGCTCTCGACAGCCACTAGCACACCTTTCAGGCAGCAGACATGGAGATATCACCATAGACAGATTTTCTTGTCAGATGAAAGCCCTCTGTGAGAGAAGCTATCTGTCCGGGTCTTTGATAAGAGGCCACTGGTTAAGTCTCCCTGTCAGAGTCAGGTTGTGGAAGAACCTCAAGAACTCAGTCCCCAGAGATTCTCCACTGATCTTCCCCTGGGAAGGGTATTCTGCTGCTTCAGAAAAGCACCTCCTGTATGCCTGGCCCTGCCTCGTGAAGTGAGGCTTGGGCTCTGAGAACTTCAGGAGGTTTTCAGGGGCCACCCACAGGGCCTGGCTGCCCCAGACATGTAGTTGGCTGCCTTTGGAACGATTTGGAGGCCCCAGGCAGCATCCTGGCCCCAATTATTCCCTCACTCTAGATTATAAATTTGTTCTTCTGGGCCTTGAAAACCCAGAAGAGCAAGATGCTTAAGGATAAATGAACTTCCCTTTTACATGACACCCCTGTGAACAGGTGGAGCGGGCACGATGATGAGACAATGATGGGTGACCACATGCCTCCTGGGCGGCAGGCGTTGGGACTGACTGTGCCCCTCTGCACTGACACCCAGACACAGTTCTGGAACTC